>QZLH01000210.1:46909-76273 GCA_003833135.1 Oehlia diaphana | reverse complement strand
TGATATTATTTTGAGTTATTTTTATAGACCTAGATACAATATAATTACAAAATAATAACAAAAGTATAACAAAAACATTTTGATGTATTAAATATATTTTTGTAGTATGTTAAAATTATTATAAAATCATTTCAAAAAATTGACCATTTTTAGTAAAGTAACTCTAACCCTAATATCTTAATTTTTACCTGTTGAATAAAATTTTCATCAATTAAATAAGCATCATAAAAAAATGAATGCTTCATTTGATTTTGTGTTACTGTAAAAATTTGTAGTATTAAAAAATCTTTGCAAATCTCATTAATATATCCAAGGAATTTAAAGGTATATCATCTAATGTTTGATGTAGTAAAAAATTATACATTTTGGTTATACATTTATATTTAATTTCATTATCAAGTAAATTTTGAATTTTACTTTCAAGTTGACATAAAAGAAAGTTTTTTTGAACAGTATTTTTTTAACAATCGGTTAAGTGATTCTATTTGTTTATCTCACAGTTAAAAACTTTGTTTATATAACAACTTGCCTAGCTTTCTTTTGTTAGTTCAAGTATGTGTTGTAAGTACTTAGTTATTTCAGAATAGTTGTTGATTAAACTTTTTCATTTTTCTTTAAAAATCTCAGTAACTTGACTATTACGATATAAAAAGAATTTAGACTGAAATTCATTAAACCTTTAAGTGCCAAGCTTTGGTCTTATATTCTTTTTAAGATTAAGATCAATATGAAATATGCATAAATTGTGTTTTGTCATTAGAAAAACAAAACTAATAGTACTTGTCATTGCAGAATTACAATCTATGTATATAACCTGAGGATAAATATTATTTGATATTTTTTTTAGTTATTATAAAGCCCAATGAATGAATTTTCTGTTTCATCTTTTAATAATATATTTGTAATTAATCAAGATTTTGTATTATTATTTATAATAAGAAATAAACATAAAATCATATTATAATGATTAGTTTCAGCTGTATAGTTAAAAATCAAAACTTTGTGAAATTTTATATAATAATAAATTTGATTGGGTGACATCCAAATTAGTGATTAATCATTGATCTTCTTCAGTTAATCAAAATTTAAAGAACCATTCAGAATCTTGTTATTTTCTATTATAGAGATTATATAAAAGATTTATAGCATTATTTTTAATAATATCTTTCTGTTTAATCTTAAACTTCTGTATAGTATTATATAAACTCTTTTTAAAAATCAGATAGTCAGGAAATTTTATGTGTAATAATGGATAGATCTATCTGTATTGCACTAGTTGTCCTGTGACTTACATAAAATTCAATATGATTTAATATTTATTGAGTAAATTTTCAAAATTTAGAAGCTATTTCATTAACTAATGGATTCATATTATAATTATATGTAAGTTTAACAGAAATTATACTGATGGAATTCTTCTTTTTAGAGTGAGTCACATTAATTCGTCAAGGATAGTTAATTTGGTATATTTTCCTATTTTTCTAGTTTTCAAGGTCAATAATTTTTTTTGATACATGATTTCGAAAATAGGTAAACTTATAAGTTCTTTGCTTAATTTCATGCTTTTTTTGTTCTATTGTTATTTCATTTGAACTTAAATGATACTTAACTCTTGTTTTTTTATAGGAAAAACTTTCTTGTAAAGCATAATGTTTAAGATGAGTCTTAAATTCTTTCTATATTTGAAATTTTGTACCTACAATTAACATAATATAATATAGAGATTATTTTCCTTATCACTAGAAGTAAAGTCAGAATTTTTATTAATATATTCATCAATATCATATTATATAAAATATGCAACAAAAGAAAAGGAAATAAATTATGAAAGAAAGGAGGTGGATTATAAAAGAAAGGAAGTAGGTTATGAAAGAAAAAGAGAAATAACGATTCATGAGAAAAAAAAAGCTTATTGATAATTTATTGATCAAAAATCACTAATTACATGATAATCTAATAATAATTCATATAATCACCTGTGATGCAGGACCCTGAATATTACTAAAAAAAACTCAGATCTGAATTTGTATAAACCTTATAATTAATTTCTGTTTTAAATATATAAAGTTATATGTAGTCTTTAAACTCAAATTTTGCTATCTCAGGATCTAGTAATTGGATTTTAATGATCTTTAACTTGTTAAATTTGTCTCAACAAGACGAACATTTTGATATATAATTCATTTTTTTAGGTATAATATTGATCAAGATATCACATTTTGAAATTTTAGTTATACAGAATTTGAGTTGTTTTAGTAATGTTCAGGGTCCTTGTGGTACTAGCTAGTAATTTACATATTTAATTAGTTAATAGTTAGATTTTTGTTAACTTTTATTTAATTTTATTTTATTTTATTTTTTATTTTTTAATTTTTTAATTTAAATTTTATTTCTTTATATTTCTATTTTGTTACTTTTTCTTTTATTCTATTATTTTATATTATATATAGATTTCATAGTTCTTACAACTTTTTAGTTTATTGGAAATATTTCTGGTTGAGTAGGGTATTTTAGAGATTCATGTTTATGAATACATAAACTAGTTACCATAATAAAATATTGATTTCTATGAAAGTAATTAAAAAAAAATGTAAAATATGTTTAAATTATTTATTTGTTAAAAATATGAAAATTTTTGAAAAATAAAAACTTTTCCTACTATCAAGTTTAGAGTGCAAACTATATAATACATATCTTATATCAAATTACATGATTTATATATGTGCTTGCTTATATAGGGGGAATTTTATAAACATTTATTATAATATATTGGCATAATTAATAAAAGATTATAGAAGGGGTATTTTATATATAAAAAAATTTGGATTAAAAAATGTATGCCTTAATAAGAAGAGAAGTTCTTATATAGGAGGTACTTATAAAGGGGTTGACTATATAACATTTCTAATAGCTTAATAGCTAATTTTTAAAATTTTGTTTACTTAAACTATGTTAATTATTTTTATTATAGATTTCATAATCTATTTAAAAATATCTTTTCTTTTACAATTTATAAATTTATAAGGATGGATTATTCTTTTAAATTATAATACAGTTAACCTTTGATATAGTAAGTCCTCCAGTTATTACCTCAAATTCATAGTAAAGAATTTAAGGAATTTACTGATGTTTCAAACACGCATTATGTAACCTTATAACAAAAAAAAAATAATGTAAAAAAACTTAATAATAAATACGGTATAACCTTAACAGTGAGTGTATTTTGGCCTGTTCTGCAAGTTTATCAGTTTATCATCAGCGATCTAGCACGCCCTTTTTCTTTATTTTCATATTATTATTATTTATACATAATTACAGATTAAATATAAAAATATTTAGAAATTAATCAGATCAATATTTCTGTCAAAAGAAACCTGCAGTGACAAAGATTTATCTTATGATTCCTGAAAAAAAAAAATATGATGATAAACTCTTCAGATTTTTTATGTAAGAATAAATAATTAGTTACTCAAGTGATTAAATAAGTTATTAGAAATGATTTGTTTTCACTTCTTTTTGGTTAATACGTAGTATTAGTATAAAACTTTTATTTTATTAAAATATATATATGTATATATAAACAAAAATTAAATTCTTTTGGAAAAAAAAACTCACTCTCTAAAAAATGAAATTATATAGACAAAATAAAGTAAAAGAAATACATAAGTATGAGAAAAAGAAGAATGATTCAGTCATATTAAAGTGAAATCGATTTATGTCTATTATATTGTTCATGTAAAATACCATGAACCATCGTAAATCACACTATACTAAAACAAACAATAAAGAATCCCAATTTAAGATATGACTGATTATGAATAAATTATAAAAGGAAAATATGATATATAAATGCTAATATTAAAAGAAAATTTTTTGTATATAAAATAAAAATAGAGAAAATATAATATTATATATATGTACGTAAAAGAAAAAAGCCCAAGGGCAAAATAAAAGTGCATTTTTGTGTACAAAATATTTTTTTCAAAATTCTACGTAAAAAAAATATATAAAAACAAATGCTCAATAGCAAAAAAAAAAATATGTGCAAAAAAAAAGTAAGAAAGTTTAACAAATATATACAGAATATGAAAAAATTATGACCGAGATTATGTGAGAGTGAGTAGTGTTAATAGAAATAAAATTAAAGACCTAATAATTAGACACGTCCAATAATTTTGCTGCCAGGTTTAAATCCAGCACTTCCAACGGACAATGATCTACGTCGACCACCTTCGGAGATGCGCAACAAAATTGCCGCTTTAGAAGCTTTGGATAAGGGAGGGGGTTGAGCAGAATCATCAAAGGAGCTTCCACTAACATTCATATCAGCTACAGCATCACACAATTTACGTTGAATACTAGTAGCTTGATGAAGGGTTGGTCGTGATGGATATGGTTGAGCTTGATGGTGATGACGCTTGCTTGGAGAAAAGCATGAATCCATAGGCAAAGGATTATGTGCACGAGTAATTGGAGAAGAACCAAATATCAAATGAGAATTATCTATAGCAAGACGAACAGGGCGTAACGCTGGCTTTTGTCGCGTTTGTTCAATTTCAATCGCTCCAGTGTGAGTATAACTGCTATCATTTACGTTTTCGGTGGCCGCGGATTCTTCTTCATCTTCTTCTTCATGTTCTAATGAAAATGATGGAGACAATGAATGGCCTCTATAAGCACGATCTGGAGAAGCAGATTGTGAAACTGGGCGACTAGAACCACGACTAGAATTACCCATAATTTCCATAAGTTCTGCGCATGCAAGAGCTTCATCGGACCTATAATAATTAATACGCAAAAAAAAAGAAATTTTATCACTAAAGGTCCAAACAAAAAAAAATAGAGTAGATTTCATAAATAATACTAACATTGATTCTAAAAGATCCACAGTAGATTCGAACATAGGATCATCCTCCATATCCTCTTGCACCGAAGACAACCCCCATGGGTTTTGCAAAGTAGGTAGTACTGGTGAAAAATTATTATTTAACAAGTGTCCAGCATAGGCATATAAAGCTTTCTTTGGACATGGGGCAACTATGCTGGGTAGATCACAAACTTTGTCGTTATAAGATGGAGATGGTGGGGTAGATGAACACGTACGAGGAAGGGTTTCCTTATTTGAAGACCTTTCGGGTGAAGTCGAAGAAGACCGCGGAGGGATATTATTATAATTTTCTGTACAGGTGCGGTCGAAAGAGTGGATAGGTTGAGTATATAACAAAGTCATGGTTATATTTGTCAGATGCGCTGCCAACAAGTTCTCGGGTTATATATAAATTTCGTAAAAAAAAGTCTATAAAATATTGAAGTAACTAAGATATAACTTTTTTTGGAGGTAAACTAAAGAGATGTACAATTTTATTGGTTTATTATCCGACTTTTTTATTAGTTTACCAGAACTTTCTTTAGCCCAATATTAATAATCAAGATAGATACAAAGAAAATAGAGTAAAAACGATTATTTGAGATTTACGCTGAAAAAGTTTAATGAGAAAAAGATATCTATATATATAATAAATGATAACACTGATATATTAAGTCTATTTATATATGACAAAGGAGTTAATTTTGATATATCAGGTATAAAAAATGAATATAAAAAAAGATGAAATGACTTGTTGACAAAAGCAAGACAATAAACGGATTTATACTTGATACTGTAATTTTTATTTCATCCAAGCGATTATTATTAATAATATTTTATTGTAAAAAAATCCTTTTTTCGCTGAAGAAAAAATTTAGTCGCTTGAAGAAAAAAGCGGAGAATTTATGGATGAGGGATAAAAGGATAGTTGAACTGAGGAAAGCAAAAAATGCAGGGAGAACTGAAAAAAAAAAAAAAAAGGTTGAAAAAGGCCGATGAGTCGTGGCAACTAAATTGATATAGCAAATAAACACGAATATTTGATTGGTCACAATCAATTATACTGAAGCTGTGGAACAAACCATTTGTCACATTATACACTTACAATGTGTGACGTATAATACACAAATAAGTGATAAACCGGAATTCCGTTTTTCACGAATCATTCCGCAGTTTTTTTTTCCATTATAATGCTGTGCTGCGACTGATCATATTTCCCCTCATTTTTATCAATGAGCATAATTATAATCAGTAAAACGTGAAAAAGATGTTTTTCACGAAAAAAAGGTATTGTAAACATTATATTATCATATGATCTTCTCCAAACAATTTTATACCTATCCAATTCATTGAATACACATTTTGACTATTTATTAAAAAAAAGAAAAATTCTTTTCTGCTAAGCCACACTACATTTTCGTAAGGAAGACGTGGAGATTCATTTTGCATCCAGCACATGATTAATAAACGCCATTATTCCTATATTTTATTAGTGCAAGTTTCTACGCAAGTCCCGAGTTTCTTTTTATGAAATTCTTTGTTCTGTAACAAACAATGTTTGGCCGCAGTATAAAATAAAAATTCCTGATTTATGACGTATTTGTCTCCGAAAATCGGAATTTTTCAACGTTTTGAGTCGTTAACCTGTGAATATGATCGACAATATTATTTATCGCAAATTATATATCGTGTGACCAAAGAACTAACTCGGATTATTAATTCCCTTTTCATTTCGCGAAGGAATTTTAATTGTTTAACAATTGCCTTTTCAAGTTATAAACGCAAGAAGTGGCGTAAATTTTTTGTAATACTATTACATATTGTCCATAATTCTTATTGTACTAAAATTTTCGGTTTATTAGCCGCGTAGAATTTTTTATAAAATCACGTGATGTGATAAATGTTTTTCTAAATATTTAATCAAAACATTAAGACATTATGTAATGTTATCACACTATTAATTTAACAAGATCATAAATACGTCATCTAATTCCTAGCCACATGGTATGTTCTTTGTAGATCCAAAAGATTATCAAAAATTTCCGAAAATCAAAACTTCCCAAAAGGTTATTGGGTTATCGATTTATTATTCTAAATCTTAATATATTACAAGTTACTAGAAAATGATTAGGTCAAATAATTCTTCACAGTCAGGTTATATAAAACTTCAGCAAGAATCAGACAACTACGAAGAAGAAGAATATATTTCTTGGTCTGATCACGATCATAACGGCAAATATATATTTAGTAAACCACGTTATCATCAAAACCGTTCTTTATCTGAAACGCCTCAAGTAAAATTTCAGATCCAAACAAACAGAATGGAAATCGCTCCCCTTGAAAGTGAACAAAATAATACTAGAAATAGTTGCGACAATATTTCAAATAATAGTAATACTACTCCTCGTACTGAACGTAGTAGCGCTTGGTCGCAATTTTCAAAAAAGTTGAAGTTGAAGGGTAAAGGGAAAGATTTAGATAAAGCAGAATTGGAAATTTATGAATCAGTTTTTAAGCCAATAACCACTACACAGGATTGGAAGGTATTATAAAACATGTAATGATTATCATAATTCATCAATTAAATTTAAAGCTTTAATTATATTTAATAGCCACGTATACCCTTGTTGACGTCAAATCATAAAGAGCCTTTAACAAAACAAGAGTTCAATGAAATCGTAGATTCTGTTAATTCTGCTATTGACGCAAATATCCAACCCACAAGAATCCGTCAAGGCTCTTCCGGTTCTTACTTCTGTCGAAATAAGGATGGAAAAGTTGTAGGTGTTTTTAAACCAAAAAATGAAGAGCCATATGGGCAGTTGAATCCCAAATGGACAAAATGGATTCATAGAAATTTATTCCCTTGCTTCTTTGGAAGAAGCTGGTGAGTTGCATCAGTATATTCATTTGTTTTTTCCTTAATAAGAATAATAATAATAATAATAATAATAAATATTGATAATTAAATCCGAACACTTTCCGTTAATTTCTAAAATAGTTTAATTCCAAATCTTGGTTACATTTCCGAATCTGCGGCCTCCCTCTTAGATAAACGTTTACTATTAAATATTGTTCCAGTCACTGAAGTGATTTGTCTTTCTTCTCCATCATTTCACTATGATCGTGGTGAAGCTAGATTAAAACCATTACCTAATAAAGTAGGCAGTTTTCAAGTATTCTTGGATGGTTTCATAGATGCTAACATATTTTTGAGAGATCATCCCTGGCCTGAAAATTATAATACTACTACTGCTACAACAACATCTGAAACTGATGTGATCGTGAATGAAAGACAAAATCGACGATTAAATGCACTTATGTGTGGTCGGTCTGGTGTAGATGATGGAGGAGAAGCATTAGAGTCATATCAATTGGGGAAACGTTTTGTATGGACACAAGAATTACAATTACAATTTCGAGAACAATTTGAAAAATTAGTTATTTTGGACTATTTAATGAGGAATACTGGTAAAAAAAATAAATTTTTTTTTTTAAAAAATAATTTAATATAATTTATATACATATATTAATATATACTTTTATTTTGATATAGACAGGGGATCAGATAATTGGATGATTAAATACTGTGATAAGGATGAACAAACTTGTATCAGAGATACTCCACCCACATCAAAGGTTATGAAAGCTCCAGATATTTTAACAGCATCTACTTATTCCAAGAATAATGAGGATAATTTGATTCCTGCTCAAGGAACAAATGTTGATGTACCACCACCACTATCACCAGACGGCAGTGAGCCTTCATCATCATTTTCAGAATCACCTATTCAAGATAAATCAGATAATTCACTTGAGCCTATATCATCTGTTTCATCCCCCCCTCTAATACCATCTTCACAAACCGATATAAATTTTTCTCAACAAATTCCATATCCACATATACATGTTGCAGCCATAGATAATGGTTTAGCATTTCCTTTTAAACATCCCGATCAATGGAGATCTTATCCATATGGATGGCTTTATCTTTCAGACTCCCTTATTAAACAACCTTTTACTCAAAATACTAGAAATCGTTTTCTTTCTATGCTTTCTGACCCTAAATGGTGGAAAGAAACAGTTAATGAGCTTCGCAACATATTTTCATTGGATGCTGATTTCGAACCAGGTATGTTTGAAAAACAAATTGCAGTATTAAAAGGTCAAGGATTTAACATAGTTGAGACACTTAAGCACCCTGATCAGGGTCCATATGACCTTTGTACTAAAAAGAATGCAATGGTGTGGGATGATGTTAAACTTATAGAGGTTTCGTCAGAAATTGATGTAAACAATAGAAATATCAGTGGTGTTGATATAAATACTGGTACAGTAAATGATGAGGGGGGCGATACACCAAGATCTGATGGTTACTTTTCTACTGCGTCAGTTCCAAGACGTAATCCGTCTGTAGATAATTCTGAAAGAATTTCCTTGTCAACTAGTGCGCCTGCAGTATCTTCATTTCCTGCTGCTTCATCTAGTAAGCAGAAATGGAGTGATAAACTTAAAGAAAAATTTAATTTTGACAGTATAGGTAAAAATAAAGATAAGTATCCTTTAGAAAAAATGACTAAACAAGTTATTATTGAAAGGTTAGAATACGTTAAGGGGGGAACACCATTTTTCACATGGTGTTAAAATAATTATTTATTTTAAACTATTTTACAATTTGTTTATTACATTTAATAGAAGCATATTGAATTTTCAAGAGTAAAAATATTTTTTGTAACTTATTGTATATAAAATATAAAATAGAGTAAATTTTTAAAAATAATTTTAATTATTAATTGACATTTTTTTCAATTTCGGGATTTTAAGTAATACAGTCAAACCTCAATGTACCGATACCTTACATGCCGAATTTCCTGTACTTCACTGTCCCATTTCATACTTAATAAAAAACCTCACTATAAGCGTGGAACATGTTTTGAAGGTGGGAGTAATATAAATTCTCGATGTAACGTGTACCGATATTCAGGTTACACCACATGTTATATTGGCTATTTTACATAATGCGAATGCCCAAAATTCCAAATTTCTTTAATAAGAAAACCATCGAATAGTTCACAATAAGTGTATTGTCTCGACAAGGAAAAAGAAAATCCACCAAAGAACTCTCTCAACCAAACAAGAGTTGTTTTAACACTTGCTCAGAAGCGCCAACTCTGTTTAGCTGTTAGATTCTCAAAAAAGCGCCACGTACCCATACAAAACTTGCCAACCTATATAATATCGAACAAAATACTGCTTCTGATTTTTTTTAAAAAAAGAGGTGGCTTCTTATTAATTCCAGATTCAGAAGAGTCGAATAAACAAATTTCATTTTCCTCAAGTTGAAGAGGCCCTTTCATTGTTGATTACAACGCACTTTCTACAAATCTTGTAATTAATGGTGATATCTTTACGCGAAAAAGCCACAGCAATTTGAAATTACTAGGTTTCTAGCTTCTAATTGGTGGATGGATAAATTTAAAACGCGTTATAATCTTAAAGGACATGTCAAAATGGGGTGAAGCAACAGTGCACCTCTAGAAACATCAGTCGAAGAGAGGAATAAAATTACGTGAAATTATTAAAAATTAAATGATGAAACGGGTAAGCTGAATATATTTTATAACATAATTTTTTTATTTTTTTGGGATCTTCAAAAACGTTAGTTCAAGGTCCTCTTTCTAGAAATAAAAAATCTAAAAAACGAGTTACACTACTTCACACATGCAATGCAACTGGTGCAGAAAAAATGAAACCACTTTTTTATCCATACCTATCAAAATCCTCAAGCATTACATGGAAAATAAAAGATGATTTATCGGGTGGAATGGATATACGGAATGATTACCTCACAAAATTGGATAAACGAATGCGATTACAAAATCGCAAAATTCTATTACTTTGTTGATAACTCTCAAATGCGACTATACATTTTCTGCCACCAAACACTACAGCACATTTACAGCCTTGCGATGCAGGAATTATTAAATCTTTTAAGGTAAGTTGATATTTAATTATTTGCTTATATGTAGAAAAATTATGAATAATTTAGGCACAGTACCTGAAATTGGTCGTTAGAAACGCATATGAAATTTCTCAAAAATTAAACAAATGAGTTACTCCTATAAATATTTGTGATGCTATTTCTTTTAGTAAAAAAGCTTGGATTCCGTAATTCAGCGAACAATTGTTAACTTTGGAGACATACGGGAATTCTTTCCTAAGATGAAATTGATAAAGACGAAGAAAATGAAGATCAAGTTGATCAAGAAGTTTACAATGAAATAAAATTACAAGAATTCAAATCGATGATCGTTTTTAAATTAATGGAGGGCTAACTGACGAGGAAATTTTATCCATAATAATGGTGAACCAAAACCGGATCAAATTGAAGAACCTCCAAAAGTAATTTCAAAACTGGAAGCTCTAATTTGATAATCTTGGTTTATTTTTGAATATTCATTATTGATCCAAATGAAACAAGTTTATTACGAAGTTAAGACAAAGTTTTAAAATCACATATTAATAGTCTAAAACAGGATCATTTTATTCATAACGTATAAATACTAATAAATAATATGAATTTATACCTAGTTTTATAATAAATTGATCTACAATATAAATTATATAAATTACACATGACCGATAATATGATATACCGATACATTTTCCCAAAACAATGTATCGGTTATACTGAGGTTTTGACTGTACACAAGAATTGATCGAATTAAGGATACCCATCAAATGTCAAAAAATATGTGCTTTACAAGTCAAAGAAGATTTATGATCATTTGACTTCCCAATATTGAATCATTTCTTTTTATTTTATTGTTTATTTATTTTACAAACACATCTGAATTTTGGATGGTAACACTAAAATATTTATATTTTGTATTTTATAGGGATTATATATAATAATAAAGTTAGTTACGCGTCTTTTTTTTTAAAAAAAAAAAGTTTTTTTCTGTTAAAATTAGTGCTGAAATTAGTGCTGAAATTACTCACTCTGATAGCCTGATAGCATAGATATAATTTTTAAGACTAATTTGTATGAAAAGAAATTAATAATAATATAATAATTAATTAATGAGCATCTTCACGTTTAGCAATATAATCCACAGCATCTTTAATTGATCTAATTTCATCAGCCTCTTTATCAGGAATTTCAATAGAAAAATCCTCCTCAATATTCATAACAACTTCAACAGTGTCTAGACTATCTAATCCAAGATCATCAGCAAAACGTGCTTCAGAATTTACCTTGAATCAAATAGTTTATTAATTATTTTCTGAATGATATTGAGTAAATGGTTTTAAAAATTTAATACCTTCGTTTCATCGACTTTATCAAAGGCTTTAACAATATCAATAATTCTAGATTCGATATTTTGACGGGAAAGACCACTCTCAGCAGAATAATATCTTTGCTGAGAAGTAACAATAATTTTCGATTTAGAGAGTATATTATTTGGTGAAGATAGTAATGATAATGTAGGTCTAATAAAAGTTTTCTGTTGAAAAATGGAAGAACCTGCTGGTTTAAGACGAAAAAATGATTTAGGTACAAATCTATTCATTTTTTTCTTAATAAGACAAAGTACGAAAGATTGACTTTATAGACTTTTATAGATCTAAATAAAATGTAAAATTGACTATAGGTTTTATAGATTCAGCGTAAATTTTTTTTTTTTTTGGCGTCGATCACCAATTAAAATTACAGTTTACCAAAATCTTGTACTCAAAATGTTGGTGACGTTAATGCAGATCGAAAGGGTAGAAAGTTTTTTTTTAGTTTTTTTCAATGGACGCGTTAGTTGAGAGTTTATCAAACTCTAATCTTGATGACGAACAAGAACCGGCAAGATCTAATCATGCTTCAGACGATTCCGGAGACGAATCAAATGAAGTAATAATATTTTATAAACCCTTTCTCAGTTTCACCTTCAATTAACTAATATATTCCTGATTAACTAGGAAACCTCTATACAAAATAATACAGTAGCACCACCGCAACATGGTGGTCCACAAACGGGTCCTAAAGGTGTCTTGGCGGATCATAAGTATCATAAACAACAAGAACAACAAAAAAAAACTGCCGCAATACTTGCACATAATGAACGTATTTTGTCAAAAGCTTTCACGACTACAACATATCGGGAAGATCAAGAATTAAAAGCTCAAGAAGAGGAACTATTAAAAGATTTTGAAAATATTAGTTCTGATGAAGAAGAAAAACTAGTTTTAAATAAATATAGAGAACAAAGATTAAAAGAAATAAAGGGTGCAGTTACAACTAATTTATCAAAAAAAAGATTTGGCAGTTTAAAAGAAATTTCGGCAAATCAATATGTTAAAGCTATTGATAATGAACCATCAAATGTTTGTGTTATTGTGCATTTATATGAAAACGTAAGTTTTTTTTATTGATGAATTATGGTACAACTATAATGGAAAATTTGCTAACTACTTATCAGTTATTAATGTTTAATACAGTCAATTCCACAATGTAGGCTATTGAATGAGTGTTTAATTTATTTGGCCCGAAAATTTGTTAAAGCTAAATTTCTCAGAATTCTTGCAAGTGATTTGGAATTTGATCCAGTTGGTTTACCGGCTTTATTAGTTTATAAAAATGGCGAATTAATTGCTAATTTGGTTAAAATAACTGAACAAATCGGCGAAATAAATTTTGATTCGGATACTGTAGAGGAAGTTTTGATCAAGTACGTAATAAATTTATTTTAAATTTATAAATAAGTGTATGTATGTCTAATTAATGGGTTTTTTTTTTAAAAGATATGGGGCAATTAATAAAATCGAAGATATCGACGATTTATATTTAGAAGATTATACAACATCTCGAATTTTGGATGAAGATGAAGAATAGTTTTTTAATTCTTTTTTTTTTCGGTGCAATTATTTATTTATTAATATAATATTTTTAAATGGTTTAATGTCTTTATTGTAATATTAAATGTTATTATTATAAATCATCTTCATCAACATAATTCGCCATAGGATCCTCATGCCTAAAATAAATTAGTAAATCAGTAAAATATTCAGAATGAAATAAAGTATTTTGATTTCATAAACTTACGATTGTTTTTTAAGCCTGTACGCTTCCAAGTCTTCTTCAGTAACTTCAGCCTCCATAGAATTATTTTTGCCCATATATGCACTATTATATGGCCGTTTTCGATCATCAATTTCTACTTCATTATTTTTTAATTTATAACGGTTTTCTTCATTTTCTAGCGCTTTCTTTAGCTTCTTTGAATCTAATTTAATTTCTCCTTCCCCAAGATCCTTACGTTTAAGATGTTTATTAACATCTTCATCCATGTTCTTGGATTTAGATTTTTTCATATTTTCATTGTGCAATTCAACAAGAGTTTTCTTTACTGACGATACCTCTTCATTACCAGTTGATATTATGCTAGAACTCGCTAATGGATTTGACGAATTTATTACTTCCATGACAATTAAACCAGTACAATACGAATTTTTGATAAAAGAATGACAACACTTGTATCCCCACTGTCCATTAGCCCAATATGATCCCCAAACTGAAACGTGGTTATTTATGTACACTAGTTAAATAAAATACACGTAATATGTTAATAATTTGTTAAACATTAAAAGTACTAAATTTACTTCTTACCATCTTCTTCGTATTTAGACTTGGCCTTGGCTCTCTCTTGACCTTTTATCACTCTACCAGTCCTCGAATATTCTACGTACGACTCTGTTTGGGCCAAGAGTAACTCTTTGGGAGGAGCATCCAAATGTTCTTCACCACCATATTTGGCCAATATTGAATCTTTGCTTGTGTCTTTGAGTTTATCCTTTTTCTGAAGATATTCACGGTGTAAAAGTTCACCTTGAGTAGGATTAGCTTGTAAATGTACATCTGTACCTTTATCGTATGCCTGCCAAGCAAAGAGTTGAAGATTGGCCATTTTAGGGGCATCTCCCGTATACCTAACAAAGTTGTCCCCTGTGTAATATGCTTCACTCTCATCCACTTCTTTATTAGGATTATCACGCATGGAACGAGTTTTGGGATCGTAATATGCGGAATCAATATCCAAATTTCTTAAATATTTAGCAGTATCCTCACGAATTCTCAAATTTCTGATAGTCGTTCTTGTTTTTGTATTAACTTTTTGACCCGGCATATCCGATCTTTCGGCGTATTTATCTTCATCATCCTCTTCATCTTCACTGGAAAATTCTCCAGCAGTTCGTTCACCAGTTTTCTTTACTAATTCTGTAGTACTTTGCTTATCAAGCTCGCTAGCTTTCATTTTGCGACGAGCTTCTTCAATCTTTTCATATTCATCATAAATTTTAGCATGCTCTGAAGGGTCATAACCATTCCACCGATCTCTTTTGGAATCATAATCTAATTCAATTTCTTGGATGATTTCATCAGCTTTTATATCTTTACCACTCCATTTCGCACCAGTTTTCCTTGGTCTATCCATACAATCTTTTGTTTTGTGTGTCATTGCACCACAATTTTCACAAGCTCCTTTACGAAATTTAGTAGCTGCAGGTCCAGCACGAATTCCACGAGCATACCATTTATCATTTATTATTTGCTCTTCCTTTTCTTGAACTCTTTGATGTTTTAAAGAAGGCCGACCCGTATCAAGATACCATGGTGCTTTTGCAATATATTGTGGTATATGAGGATTAATGTCTTTTCCTTCTTCATCCTGTTCTGCAGGAGCTGTACCAGCTTTTCTTGCGGCTTCAAGATCTTTTTGACGGCGATAATCTTCACGACTAAGTTTATTACCTAATTATCAAAAATTGGTGGTTAGTAAATAATCACGCGTTAACAGCGTATCTATGTAGAAGCTTACTTGAAGTAAAAGAAATTGAAGACATTTATATAAAACCGAATAAAAAGAAAGTGATGCAGTCAAGTTAGTTAATGTCATCTGATTTTTAATTGTAAAAATACCGGTAAATATCGGGCCGTTACGCAACGGTTGATCTGATTGGCGAAAAAGTTTTGAATAAACTTCATTTTACTTCATTTGAAACACCAGGTTTTGCTTTTTTACATCTTAAAATGTCGGATTTTCGTTACAGCCGTAATCAAACATACCGTCCAGACTATGGTAGAGATAATCGTGAACGTGAATATCGTGAAGACAACAGATATTATCGACGTCGTAGGTCTCGTAGTAGATCACGTAGTGTAGATCGTTATAGGGCAGTTGGCGGAATAAACAGGCAGGAGGATTGGAGAGAGGATTTCCTTCAAAGAGGTAGACCAGATGATATTGGTGCACGCTCTTGGGGAAATAAGTTTCATTATGACGATCGTGAGGAAAACAGTAAAAGAAGAAAAACTAGACATGAAAGAGAGAGAGCTCCAGAGGTTTAATATACATTTATGTGATTTTTTTTTTTTATGCATTTCAAAACTGTTAAATGAATGCTTTTTTGACAAAAATTAGGGACGTTGGAGGGAACGAAATCTTGGTGAACCCAATAATCATGTTATTCTACAAGGGTTGCCGCTTGCAGCTACCGAAAATGACGTTCGTTTCACTTTTTTTTCCTGTGTTGTATTATATATAATATATAAATATATAACCACTGTTTGTTTAAATTTAGATTCAACAAACACTTGATAACTTGCACGCTAGTATTGAGAATATACGCTTAATTAGGGATCGCCGCACAGGTTTATCTTTAACACTTATATTGGAGCGTATAAATGTTATGAAATAAAGAGAGAATTTCTGGAAATGTTTTGTAATAAATATAAACTTTGAATTTTATTAATAGGAGATTCACGCAGATTTGCCTTTGTTAAATTTACGAGTGTTGAGCATGCAAGACAATTCGTAGAAGCCAATCACCCTTTTATCATGATGGAGGATATTCGTGTTCGTGTTGAATACAGTAATAGCGCATCCGCGGAGGATGAAGGTTGGGCTTGCAAGAATGTATGTATGAGATAAGTTTGGATAATTTGAAATTTTTTTTTTTTTATTAATAAAAATTTTTTCGATTAGTGCGGTTTTCTCAATTACAAAAAACGTGAAAGTTGCCATCAATGTCATCATTCGAAGAAAGGTGTGATTAGATTGTGGAGAATACCACAGAGTCCTTTTGGACATCAAGTCGTACTATTTAAATTATAAACGACTTGCTCCAGAATCCCATATATATTATTATTTGTATGGTTTCTCACATTATCTTTAATTATATTTGGCGATGCAGAATCCATGGTGTCTGGTTCACTACATCTGGCACCTACCAATTCGTTCTTTAATGATGGAGAAAATGATTTAGGTCAAGTTCCACATCATATCTTATTAGTCCGTGGATTAGATCCTTTAACTACCGAAGAAACTCTTTATGCTACTATAAGTCAGTTGGCAGCTTTAAGGAGGGTTTTGTTGATTAAAGATCGAGCTTCTAGGATGTCATGGGGTTTTGCATTTTTAGATTATCATGATATTCAGGTTACTTAATTTTTATTTAAGAAAACAAATTATTATTATTATTTTCTTTTTTTTTTTTTTTGTTTTTAAACATAATGCGAAAAATATTACTAACCACCGAATCGTATCGTTAGACATCTTCATATGCCTTGTCAGTTTTTAATGATCCTCAATATTATCCAGGAGGATTTGCAGTTGACTCACGAATTGTTAGTATAACGTTTGCTCACCCCGGAAGTTTTATACCGGCTTATGCTACTACTGAGTGGACTATTTGGGGGGATGATGGAATTGCCATGTCGTATTGGGATCAAAAAGCATATGCAGTTGAATATGGCGGATCACAACATTCGGTCCAAATTGAGCCCAATGCAACTTCATCGTCTACAAATTCGGCTTCTGTATACGAGGCTGAAAGTAAAAATCGAAAAGAGAGCCTAGCAGAAGAGTCAAAAGAATCAGTTGCTGTTCCTGATACAAAATGTGCGGTTTATTTACTTCTTTAACAGAATTCGTTTTGTTCTTCTGATGCAGTTATTATTTGGTTTTTTTAAACTCTAAAAAAATTTTTTTAAAAAAAAAAATTTAGTGAATGTTGAAGATGAATTGAATGCTTTCTATTCAGACATGGGCGCGGTTTTGACATCTACTGGAAAAGCCGAAACTAAATCTATCTTTTCAGTTTCTGATATGGTTTCAACTTCAAATAATCATAATAAGTCACATTCTTCTCCAAAGAAAAATCAGGATTCAGAGCTTAGTGCATTTTATGCTGATCTTGAAATTGAACAAAAAGTTGACACAAATCAATCTACGAGTAAGATTAATTTTATTATTTGCTATTTTTTTTTTATTATCATTATGAATTTACTATTTATTTGTCTAGACAAAGAAATGTTTACCAATTCAACAACTCCTGAAATTGAGTCTCAAGAAGTTAAAGGTCAACAATTTTCTGATGACAAAAATATGCTATCTGCAGGGGATGACCTAACTCACGAGCAGCCTTCAGGAAGCCATTCTCCGCGGGAGACCATAAATCACGAACAGCAAGTAACTTCACAACAAATCAATCAATTTAATTCAAGTATCTCAAGAGATTCTTTATCACCAGAAACGTTAGTTTATAACCGAGAATAATATGAATGAAGCAGAGCATCGAGAAAACTTATATTTCCGTAGCTTTTGTTAACCCAATTGTTCCACCTTGTTTCTTATCTCTTCGCCACGTTTTTATCGTTCCCCCTCTCGGTCATACCGCACTTGTCTTATTATTTGTTAATAATAATTGGTTCTCCCAGTGGCCACGATTCGGAAACAATTGAAGAAAACGAAGTCTCACATGAAGTATCGATATCAATGTCTAAGGATCCTTTGAAAGGGGGTTAGTTTTTTTGTACAGAATTTTCACTTTTTTAAATGTAACCAATTTTATTGCTTTACATTTACGTATTACTTTTCTTTTATTTAGTTAAAGAAAAGAAAAAGAAGTTAAACAAGCCAATTGGAAAGAAGAAGGTAAATATTAAATGCGTAGTTATAATGTAATTTATTAAGTTCTTATGTATATACGTCAAATTTAATAATAAAGGTTCATGAACAATTGCAAAAATGGAATGAAAGGAAGGAAGAATTACATACAAATCAGGTATATAAAAATTAAACTGTAGTGTTGTTTTCCTGGCTATTAAAATGTACTATTTTAATAATACAATATACAGCCTGAATTAAGTGATGACGGTCTTTTCGATTATACGTTAAATGCATGCCTATTATGTCAACGACAATTTGTAGATTTTACTGAACTTCAGAAACATGAGCAAATGTCAGATTTACATAAGGTTTGCTTCATTGGAATTTCATTATCCTTAATTCATAGACATTAATTATTATTATTTTTATATATATTTCGTAGTCGAATTTGGAGAATGAACATTTGGTACAAACTATTCGTATGAAACGAGCATATGGATTACAAAATGATGAAAAATCTCAGGTACAAAAACTATATACTATTATTTAAAACATGAAATATTTTTAAATCTTCCTTTTTTTATCATTTAGACAAAATATAATAATAGAGCTGCACAAAGAAGGAAGATTTATGGTCAGCCGAGGAGGCCCGTACAACCTGCTACGTCTGGTTCATCTAATTCAGTTGAAGAAACATTTGAGCAACCCACAAAATATGGAATTGGAGAAGATAATATTGGAAACCGTTTATTACAAAATATGGGATGGAAGGCAGGAGAAGGTTTGGGTAAAAATAAAAATGGCATAGTTGATCCAATCCAACCAGAGATTTATACAGCAGGAGTTGGACTTGGAGCTTCGCAAAGTCACAGCCTTTTAGATGATGGACAGAACACATATTATGGAATGGCAAAGAAACTTGTAAGTATACGAGTTTGAATTATCAATTTATATTATTATTTAAACAATTCTTCTTAACTTATAATAATAGGCTAGATCTCGATTAGAAGAACCTTAAGTAATTTATAAGTGTTTGCAGTGAATGTATTAATTATTAACTGGCATAAATTGATTTTATATATATTATATATTATTTTTTTGTTTTTTTTTTCTCTTTTTTTTATTTTATGTACGTAATTCGTAAAAATATATGTTATTTTTTTATTTTTTTATTGATTATATTTGAATGATGGAACTACACTTTTTAATAAATTTTGTACAATATTTTAACTGCATGCATGCAAGTATGGCATTATTAAAATAGACCTTACCTTTTTTGGTAATCACGTTCATTGGTTGCCGATCTGAAATTTGCTCCGAATTTAACAATCTTTCGAACTCTTCCTTTGTTTCTATTTACAATAACGCCAAGGAGGAGTATGAAGGTAACGCGTTTTTATCAAATATTTATAATCAACGCCATTTATTCAATAAAAAGAATAATTTTTTGCCCACTTTTGTCTGAGAATACGGGTATTATGCAACTTTTAAAGAATACCTTACGTAAACATACGATCATATGATACATGCATTTCACATGAATTACCGGAAAATGTAGAAATGGTATTATTGGCGTAATTTTTGGGGCAATATTCATTTATTACCAAAAATGGTTATGTCACAATACATCACAAGCCATCACAAGACCTTTCACAATCCTTGGGAATGTGAAACATCAATTCAATATATATAGTCGCCAATTTTTGGATTCTCTATTTTTTTAAAAAAAATTCCTATTGAAAAAAATTTCTTATTAAAAAAAGAAAATGTCATCTGTAGATACTCAACCACCACTTTCTACTTCTAATTCACATAAACATGTTAGACATGATTCTGCTAATACACATTTGATTGGAAGGAAGAGTTCTTCATCGACAGTATTAATGGTAAAGAAAAGTAACGATTCTCAAAGAGATCATCATGAAAAAATTAAGAAAAATAGGAGTAATAGTAACGATAAACATAAACATAAAAATCATTTTACGAAGGAAAGATCGATACCTAAAAGAGAGAGACTGATACCTGAAAGTGACACTATACTTGATTTAGAGTAAGCATTCATTTTAATAATTACTTTTTCAGTTAAATGGTTTTTTTTTTGGGAAATTATTTAAACCCTTCTTTATTGAATATTAATATAGAAAATTAGGTAACGATGATAATGTAACACTACGTAATGCGCTTATTCCTCTTATAACTGATATGTTACCAGGTTGGGACGTCTCTAATGAAAGCGACATTCAAATAGAGCGTGTTAGCGGAGCTCTTACAAATTGCGTGTTTTTCATCACGAGAACAAAGAAATTACATGATCAAGCTAAAAATAAAAAACCTCTGCGAGTTTTATTAAGAGTGTATGGTAACGGTGTAGATCAACTATGTGATAGACAAAAAGAATTAAATTTTTTAGAGATGTTATCGGCCTTAAAGATTGGACCAAAATTATTGGGTGTGTTTAAAAATGGTCGTTTCGAGCAACACCTTGAATCCGAGACATTAAAAAGTAATGATTTACGAGATCCATCAACTTCAAAATATATTGCTCAGCGTTTGTCTCAATTACATAATATTATAAATATATTTCCACCTCCTCAGGAGAACATTAAGCCTGAGGTTTGGGTTAATATTGACAAATGGTATCCGTTGGCGTTAAACACTATATCCTCATTAAAATGTACTGAAGAACAAAGAAACAGTCTAGAAGAATTTGATTTTAAAATGTTGAAAGATGAGATTGAAGAACTCAAATATAAACTTAGCCACAATATTGATTCCCCAATTGTCTTTGCACATAATGATGTAAGTATAAGTTAAAGTCGGTGGTTCACGTTGTATTGAATGATAATCATTCTAAATTTAATTTAATAATTTAGACACAATACGGGAATATTCTACGACTGACAGATGGAAGTTTAGTCGTAGTGGATTTTGAGTACGCCGGCTATAATTATCAGGCATTCGACATCGCCAACCACTTTTGTGAGTGGACGTATGATTATCATTCGTCAGTTCCACATAAAATGAAGTTGGATTTATACCCAAATGAAGATCAACAAATTGATTTTCTCCGGGCTTATATAGATGCTTATTCTATTCCTGGTGATCATACAATCAATAATCCCTCAGAGACTCATGATAATTATTTACAAAAGCTTAAATTAGAGGTTTATGCTTTTACTTTAGCAAGTCATGTTATGTGGGGCTTATGGGGCTTGGTACAATCAGGTCAAAGTCAAATTAATTTTGATTATCTTTCCTATGGTATGGAAAGATTGCACCGTTTTAGAGAATTAAAAAATGAGGTTTATGAGCGTTTACCTCTATTAAATAAAGATTAAAAAAAAATTTCATTCGTAAGGCATTTTATTATTTTAGAAATAGATCATGTAATATTATCACCAAATGTATAAATATTCACATGTATAAGCATTATAATAAAAAAAATCTTATTTTATTGCTAAAAATACATATGATTCACTTTAAATAAACGCTAATACAATTCACAATTATCATCATTAATTCTTTTCTTCTGAAACTTTTTTAAAGTTTTTTGGTGGTACGCTAGTACAAGGTCCTTCAGGTGTCTAAAACATAAAAATAACAAGTTATTACAAATTTAAATATTATTTACTTCTACATACAGTACTTGTAAAATTTACCACATAAGCAGCGGTGAGACCACCATCAACCTTAAACTCAACACCTGTAACATACGATGATTCATCTGAAGCTAAGAATAAAGCAGCATTAGCTATTTCAATAGGTTCACCGAATCTTCCTATTGGAATGTGAACTAAGCGTCTATTTTTCTTTTCTTCCGTATCAAGATAATTCATTAATAATGGAGTACGTAAAGGGCCAGGACATAATGCATTAACACGAATATTTTCGCGGGCATGAATAATTGCTAATTCCCGACTTCGCTCGGATTAAAAAAGATAAATGAATATTAGAGAACTTCCAATAATTATATAAAAAATAAACTTTACATACCTCAATGCTATAACTGCACCTTTAGATGCGGTATCTATAAAAAATTGTTAAATTAATTTCATATTGAATCTTAATATATAAATGTTATTACTTACATGCTAATTGAGGAGTTGCTGAGCCCATTAATCCTACAAAACTTGCAATGTTAATAATATTACCACCATTCTTCCTTTTTCGGAAAGCTTCAATAGCGTATTTACATCCAAACCAGACTCCTTTAAGATTAATATCCATGGTAAGATCCCTATATTATGATAAAAGATCAATTAAAGAAGAACTAAAAAAAATCCCTGTTATATTAATATTCACCAAACTTTTTCATCGGTATTGAGAGCATCATCATCATGAGCATGCATAATACCCGCGTTATTGAACATGACATCAAGTTTACCTATTTAAAATGTATGATTAAAACCCAAATTCAAAACCTTAAAGTAAATAATTATATATACCAAATTCTTTAAGAGTGTCTTCTACAACTTTCTTAACTTCAGCTTCCTTGGAAACGTCGCATTTCATAGCAATAGCATGTTTACGAACATGTATTGGTCCAGTTTTTTCCTTAATTCTTTCAACTGTAGCTTCGGCCGCTTTAAGATCAATATCAGCTACAACGACATCAGCTCCCTCTCGGGCAAAAAGAACTGATGCTTCAAAACCGATACCGCTGTGGGAAAAAAAATAACACGTAAAAAAACTTTGTTTATTACTCGATAATAAAACGATAAAGTCTTTTACCTTCCTCCTCCAGTAATAATACAGACTTTATCGTCAAGGCGTCCCTTAAGATCTTTAACAACTTTTGAGATGGACATTATTTCAGATAACTGAAAATCGTACGTTGATAATAATCTTCAATCGCGCATTCAAAATTTAAGTGCTGATCAAGTGCCATTTTATTGGTCATTATGCCACTCACCCAATGTCAGACGCGTCTTCGATTAAGGTATGTCGGGTAATTGCGGGTAGACCCGTAGAAGTAGAATCACAAAATTTTATAGATAATCAACTTTTCTTATCAAGAAAATGAAGACCGATTTTAAGGTAATTGTTTGTAACTAAATTTACCACACTCAATACATGAGTTAGTTATATTAATATATTTTATTATGTCTGAAGTTTTCTAATTTATGTGGAACAGTATATACCCAAGGAAATTTATTGTTTACTTCTGATGGAAATTCATTATTAAGTCCGGTTGGAAACCGTGTTTCGATGTTTGATCTTTTAAAGTATTTCCTCTATAGTTAAGAATTATGAAATTTATATTCAACTATAAATAGTGAAATTTACTTTTTTATTTTTTTTTATTAATTATTATTCCGAAGCAATAAATCCCTTACTTTTCCATTTGAAAGTAATAAAAACATCAAACGAATAGCCTTGTCTCCAAATGCTAATTTGTTGCTTACAGTTGATGAAGGTTTGTTAAGCCTATTTTAAAATATTTTTATAAACTCATCTAACGTTAATTATATATAACTTTAGATGGAAGAGTACTTTTAATTAATTTTCAACGTCGCGTAGTATTACACTATTTCAATTTCAAATCACCAGCTGAAGATGTCCAATTCAGTAATGATGGCAAGTAAGTATTTTCATTATTATAATTATTTTAAATTAATTGCTTAGTTTAACTATAAAATGAATTAGATATTTCGCTGTTGCTCTTGGAAAGCATATTCAAGTTTGGAAATCTCCAGGATTTAATCGTGAATTTGCTCCATTCGTATTACATCGAAAGTATACAGGTCATTTTGATGATGTCACATCTATAACTTGGACGAGCGATTCTCGGTAAATTTTTAGATAAAAAATTCATCTATTCTCCAACTTGATTGTTAATTTATTAATCTAATATTTTAATAATTTTTTGCAAAGATTTTTTATTTCCACTTCAAAAGACATGACTGCAAGAATTTATTCTCTTCATCCCATAGAAGGATTCACACCAATTACGTTAGCAGGACACAGAAATTACGTAATTGGTGCATATTTTTCTTCTGATCAGGAAACAGTAAGTAAATACATATTTTCATATTTTTATTTGTTCAGGATAAACAAATAATTTACAATTTTTCCCCTAGATTTATACTGTTAGTAAAGACGGTGCATTATTTATTTGGAAATACAAAGCATTTAATGAGATAAAAAGGGAGGAGGATGAGGATGATGAAATGGATATTGATAAAAAAGAAGACGTTCAACTAGCAAAGAAATGGGTGATAGTTTCGCGCCATTATTTTAATCAATCTAGTGCAAAAGTTGTTTGTTCTGCTTACCACGCAGCGTCAAAATTACTAGTTATTGGTTTTTCATCTGGAATTTTTGGAATTTGGGAAATGCCAGAATTTAACAATATTCATACTTTGAGTATTTCACAAAAAAAGATTGATTCTGTGACAATTAATGCTACTGGAGAATGGCTAGCATTCGGATCTTCGAAATTAGGACAGCTTCTAGTTTGGGAATGGCAATCTGAATCATATGTTCTTAAACAACAAGGACATTATTATGATATGAATACCTTATCGTATTCAGCAGATGGTCAGAATATTGCGACTGGAGGTGATGATGGAAAAGTTAAAGTGTGGAATACTGTATCTGGATTTTGTTTTGTCACGTTTTCTGAACACTCTTCAGGTGTATCGGTGGTGGAATTCGCGAAAAACGGACAAGTGTTATTTTCTGCATCTTTAGATGGAACTGTTAGAGCATTCGATTTAATCCGTTATAGGAATTTTAGAACCTTTACATCACCTTCACCGGTCCAATTTACTGCATTGGCAGTTGACCCCAGTGGAGAAATTGTATGTGCCGGTTCAATGGATACCTTTGAAATTTTTGTTTGGTCAGTCCAAACCGGTAAACTTTTAGATGTGTTAGCAGGCCATGAAGGACCAATAAGTTCTTTAGCTTTTAGTCCGTCTGGTATTGAATTAGCTTCTGGCTCATGGGATGGTACGACACGTACATGGGATGTATTTAATCGTGGAAAACATGTTGAAATATTTCGCCATAATTCAGATGTATTAGCTATAGTTTATCGTCCTGATGGAAAACAATTAGCAACTTCTACATTAGATGGTCAAATTATTTTTTGGGATGTTGAAAATGGTATTCAAACTGGTACTATTGAAGGTCGTAAAGATATTTCTGGAGGTAGGAGAGCCAATGATAGAACCACAGCTGCGAATTCTTCTTCAGGAAAATCATTCAATAGTTTATGTTATACGGCTGATGGATCATGTATATTAGCAGGAGGAAATAGCAAATATGTTTGCCTTTATGATGCGAAAAGTCAATTGCTTTTAAAAAAATTTCAAATTTCTCATAATTTATCTCTGGATGGAATACAAGAATTTTTAAATAGTAAAAATATAACAGAAGCTGGTCCACTTGATTTAATAGATGAAACGGGAGAATTAAGCGATTTAGAAGATAGGTTAGATAATAGTCTACCAGGGACACAGAAAGGAGATCTTTCAATACGTAAAACACGCCCAGAAATTCGTACAAAATCTATAAAATTTTCACCAACAGGACAATCATGGTCAGCAGCATCAACAGAAGGTTTATTAATTTATTCATTAGATGAAAACTTGTTATTTGATCCATTTGAATTAGAAATTGATATAACACCTAAAAGTATATTAGAAACTTTACGTTCAGAGGAATATCTTAAAGCACTTATTATGTCATTTAGACTTAATGAATTATATTTAATTCATCAAGTTTATGAAAAAATTTCACCTGAAAATATCGAATTAATAGTAAAAGATTTTCCAGAAAAATATATAGAAAAATTATTAAAATTTATTGCTAGTAACATTGAAGAATCTCCTCATGTTGAATTTCATTTATTATGGATAATGAAATTATTAACTATACATGGAAAATATTTAAGACAATATTCCAATCAATTTTCGAGTATATTGCGATTTTTACAAAAAGCTATTGGAAAAACTCTAGAAGATTTGGCTAAAATGTAAGTAATTGATCATTGAATTATGTAATTCATTAATAGTTTGAAGTCGTGTTAATTAACCTTAATTTCTATTATTAATAGATGCGATGAAAATATATACACAATTGAATATCTCATATCTTTAAAAGATCAATAAAAAAAATGTGCGAATATTTATTGTCATACGATTTCCTTTAAATGTATAATCATAAAATTTTATTATTTAGTATCGAAATTTGCTAGTGCTTATTTCAAATTATTCCGCGTCCTAAACAAATAGATGCAAGTATGATATCAATAATTTAATTATTAAAAAAAAAAATCCGAAATTGTGAATTGCCTCTCGGAATTAGACTACCAACACTAAATTATGCATGGTAAAAGAAACTTCCAAAATTTATGAAATGAATAAATTCATTCCATTTATTAAATCTAATTTAATTTAATTAGAGGATCATATAAAGTATAATATAATTTATATATACGTTGTTAATTGATATAATATACTTACATAAAAGAAGTTTTTTTTAGTTTTTTTATTTATTTTCCGGACGGAGATTTCTAACAGTCTTACCAGTTTTCCATATTTCACTTTCCCTAATAGAATACAACCAATTAATAAAATATATGTAATAACTATAACATGTCATAATGAATTACCTAATTTCTTCTAGCTCTTTTTCTAATTCTTCACGATATGTGGGCGAGGAGTTCTTTTCCAAAACTCTACGAGTTTCACTTCCATTAGCTACAGATTCGTATAATCTTTCAAAAACTGGTTTGTTTGCATCACGGAATGGCTTATACCAATCAAGAGCACCACGCTGAGCCGTTGTTGAACAAGCAGCATACATCCTTTATTTAAATGTCATATATTAAATACCATATAATAAGTAAATCATAATATCATTAATGTAACATGATGTTTTACCAATCCATGCCATTTGCACCAATTAATGGATACAATGATTGAGTTGCCTCTTCCACAGTCTCATTAAACGCCTCGGAGGGTGTATGTCCACGTGATCTTAAAACTTCATACTGTGCAAGGAATAAACCTTGAATTGCACCCATAAGTACACCTCGTTCACCAAAAAGATCAGAGAAAACTTCTCTTTCAAAAGTTGTTTCATAAAGGTAACCTGACCCGATGGCTACACCAAGGGCTACAGCAGTATCTTTTGCTTTACCAGAAACATCCTGAAAGATTGCAATAGAAGAATTTATGCCACGTTTATCAAGGAAAAGAGAACGAACAGTTCTTCCTGATCTATATAAACCAAATCAAAAATCAATTTTCGAAAAGAACTCTAATTATAAAATTTCGAAATAATGATTACACACCCTTTTGGCGCAACCATAATTACATCAATATCTTTTGGGGGTATAACATGAGTCTCATCCTTGAACACAATAGAGAAACCATGAGAAAAATATAAAGTCTTTCCTTTTGTTAAGTGTGGTACAAATTTAGGCCAAAGTTCTTTTTGTGCAGCATCTGACAAAAGATTAAAAATAATCGTTCCTTTTTTCAGGGCTTCCTCAATAGGAAAGAGTGTCTTTCCAGGAACCTATTTTTATATGATAATGCGATAATCGCAGTTACGTCAATATAAAAACGTGAATCTCAAATATATATGGTAATAAATAATATGCACCCAGCCATCTGCCAATGCTTCATTCCAGCTTCTTCCACCTTCTCTAAGTCCAATGATAATATTTAATCCATTATCACGTGCATTCAAACTTTGCCCACTTCCTTGAGGCCCATATCCAATTACAGCAATTGTATCATTTTTAAAAAACTCTTGAAATTTTTCTTTTGGCCAATCGGATCTCTCATAGACAACTTCTTTAGTTCCACCAAAATCGAGTGTTTTCATAGTTCGAATTTGATTTGAGTGAGAGTGTTTTAAATCGTTTAAAGTATTAACCTTAATTCGTTGGAATTCAAAATAAAATAAAGTAAAATAACTAGTAATAATTGACCTTGCTTAAATAATTTTTGTATTTCAATTTATTAATTATCATAGACTAGCTTAGATTATCTATTTTTAAGTGGTAAGTACCTTAACACTAACAGCTTTTCTTGGAGTTGAACTTTTTAGTATCGAGTAAGATTTTGAGCCAACAATAACGTGTCTTTGTTGCTTTAAAAAAGCAGCGTTAGAGGAACGACTTAAAGAACGAAAAAAAAAGCGCGTAAAATTCATTTGTTATCTCAAATAAATCTTCCTAAAAAAAAAGATGGTCATTAAGCCTTATATAGCTTATATAGTAGTATTGCAAAAAAAAAAAAAAAAAAATTATCCGGATCTTAAGTGGCGCAGAAAGAAATCTAAGAAGATCAAATTATTCACGTGATCTGAAAATTATTGTCCGGAGCGAAGCGAACGCAGGACCCCGGATAATTATAATAGAGGTCACATCCGCAGTACTAATTAAAAATTCAATGAAATATACCGTACATAATTTTTGCCTGATATACATTTTTATCATATGACCTTTATACGTATTAAAAATATCCTTTTTTATCATATGACTTTAATAATATTTGTTTTTTACAAGAAATACTATATTTCATATTAAATTTATTC
>QZLH01000210.1:0-45787 GCA_003833135.1 Oehlia diaphana | reverse complement strand
GTTCAAGATTTTTACTATTCATTTTGTGTTGATATTGATATATAATAACGTAAAAGATAAAGTTAAGACGTGTACGTGTCTTAACATTTTAAAAGATAAATGGTAAAACATGTTGAATTCCTGGTAAGTTTATCATGGAAAATATAAAGTAAATTTGATAAATTTATTACATTGCGGTAAATTTATAATCCCAAAATATACGCTTTTATTAGAAAAATCACATGTGACCTTAAAATTTTATCTAAAATTATATACGTTTTTTACTGTGACCTAATTTGGTGGTACTTTTTTGCCTATGACCTTTATTATAATTATCCGGGGTCCTGCGAACGCACTATGAAAAAAAATCGACCACGTGAATTTCTCTGTCCTCCACGTGATCGTCACCCAATGAAATCGCAATTTTAATTTTTCGCTCCGGGCTTACAATGATACTGTTTTATAATTATGTACCGCAACCAGTTTGGTGCCGAATTACGTGCAAGTGCATAACTCTTAAACTCTGATAGGATGTATCATGTACGTACGCACGGTGCGTACGTTAAGGAACCTCTGGGTGGATTATTTAAACCCGGAATTTTTTCGAACGTGACGCAGCAGATTTATTGATGTCGGAAATTTATTAAGACATTAAATTTTTTATTTCTTTATTTCAATAACCATTTTAACGTCTCTAATCATCCGACCCTTCTAAATTCCGGTAAAATTTATTTATTCCGGTCACATGTTCCGACGCAAAAAACGATTTTAGATCATTTCAAAAACTTTTTCTGCGCTGGTCCTATTAAACAACTTTGCCTATCAAAAGTATCAAAAGTATTGTAAAAAAAAATAGTATCATTATGTTCTATGCCTTCCGGACGATTCATTAAAAAAAAAAGACGCGAGAGATAAAAATGGTGAATACTGAATACTGTGATCACTCCTGCGACATATTAGTGACTGATCAGCTGATCAGCGATTTGTTGAAAGTAAATCACGCGTTCGTATTACATCCGGCTTCGGACTTCGGACTTTGGTATAAATTTACGAAAGGAGCTTTGTATAGTTTTTTACTCTCAAAATAATACAATGTCGTCTTCAAAAAGACAATATCGGGAAATCATTGAAAGTGAAATAGAGGAGGCTGAGTCAACTGACGATCAAGTAAGTAATATTTATTCATATTTCACTGCTTCGAAAACCTCAATTATAGAAGTGGAAACAGGCACTTGGCTCTGAGCCAAGTAAAATTATTGTCCAATTTAGTATACTAAAATTTAATTTACGACAATATGAAAGCGTCAAGCTAGGTCAAGGTTTAAGTCAAAATCAAGGTATATTAATCCAAAACGCGCTCGTCGCTCAACAACAGAAGAGATAAGCGCGTTTCCTAACAATATAATAGAAGAAGATAATTTTGAAAACGATGAGGTTGTTGAGGAATTTGAAAAATTTGAAAGAACAATGCTTCGCAAAAGGAATAATGGGGTAAAGAATTTAATTATTATTAAATACAGAATTAACAATATCAACAGTTTTAATCAATTAAATTATTGTTATTATTTAGTCTACGGCAGAATCGGCCGTTATTGAATCAATTGAATTAGTTCATTTTATGTGCCATAAATTACTTAAAGTGTCTTTTGGTCCTAAAATCAATTTCATTATAGGACATAATGGAAGTAAGTGTGATGTTGGATATATTGATTTTTATTTCCTTTTACAACTCGATTTACTAAATTTTGTTATTTTGTTCAGGTGGAAAAAGTGCAATTTTAACAGGAATCACGGTCTGCCTTGGGGGAAAAGCTAATGTTACAAATCGTGCTTCAAATTTAAAATCGCTTATTCGTGAAGGAGCCAAGTAATTAATATATGTTTATCCTCTTTTTCTGTTTCGCTAACGAAAAAAACTCATTCCATGTATATTTTAAAGTGTTGCACAAATTACTTTGAAGCTTCGAAATCGTGGAGAAGACGCTTTTCGTCATGAAATATATGGCGATTCAATCATTATTGAACGTCGAATTACTCGTGATGGAAGTAATGGATACAAGTTAAAAACTCAAGATGGAAAGACAGTTTCCACAAAACGAGAAGATTTGAACGCAATCTTGGATCATATGGCGATACAAGTAGATAACCCTTTGAATGTGTTATCTCAAGATACTGCACGTCAATTTTTACACACATCAAGTCCCGAAGATAAATATAAGGTATATTTTCATTTATGAAATATTGAATCGCAGTTACAAATTTATTAATATTTAAAATATTTTTTCATAAGTTCTTCATGAAAGGAACACTTTTAGCTCAATTGAGTTCTGATTACGAACTTATTCGCGAAAGTATAGCTACTACAAGTGAAATCATCAAATACAAGAGTGAAATTCTACCTGACCTTCTCAAAGAGGCGAAAGAAGCAGAAGCAAGATTTAAGGACATGCAAAGAGCTCGTGAACTTGAAAAGTCCCTCTCTTCATTGAAGGAACAAATGGCTTGGGCTCAGGTTGAAGAACAAGAACGGATCGTTAATGGCGCCGAAAGGAATTTACAACGGGCCATGAAACGTTTACCGAATTTGCAAGAAAAACTCGAAAAGGAGGAGGTAAGAATAATTATGTTCGTTCATTATTATATTACGAGTAATCGCGACGCTTTTAAAAAAAAAGGCAGTTACAGAAATCATATACAAGAACACCTTACAGCAGAGTTTTCTAATCTTTAATTCTGTTTCATAATTAATGTAGGCTGATTTTGAAGAAATTAATACAATTGTCCTTGATTTGGAACAAAAATATCATAGTTTGACAAATATTTCTATCAATCCTTTGAAAGAAAAGAAAAAAGAATTAAATGCTCATATCAGAGATAAAGTGAAGCAACTAAACGAACTAAAGGTAAAGAGAAATTTGAAAGATTGAACGATTTGTATATTAACGTAAAATATATGCATCGCCTATAGAACGAAGAAAGAGAAATCAATGATTCTATTAAAAGCCTAAAACAAGATGTTGAAAGACATCAACAAAGAATAAACGAGGAAACATCAAAACTTAAGGATGATAATCTCCAAAAACGTAACGAAATAATAAACGCTATTAAAGTATCAGAAGAACAACATGCAGCATTAATAGAAGGACAGAAGCAATGTAAATCACAATTAACTGAGCTTGAAGAAAAAATTGATCACATCCAAAGTCAAAAATTGTCTTGGGAAGGTCAACTTCAAAGATGTCAAGAAGAAATTATACGTTATGAAAGACTTTTGCAACAATTAAGTGATCAGAAGAGTGATCATCTCAAGATTTTTGGTCAAGCAATACCTGATGTTCTTAGCGCTATTAATAGAGAGCGTAGATGGCATAGAAAACCTGTGGGACCTTTTGGGTTGTTTATTAAATTGCTAAAACCGGAATGGAGCGAAACTCTTGAATCTGTAATCGGTAATACTTTGAGTACGTTTGCTGTTAATAATCACAATGACCAAAGGCTTTTGGCAGACATAATGAAAAGATATAAGTGGTAAAAATAGTATAATAATATAGTTTTTCTTTATCTATGTATGAAATTCTTAAATTTTATATTATTCTTTCTTAGTGATTCACCAATTATTGTCGGCGAGGATGATCGTTTCGATTACACAATAGGAGAACCGGATGAACGATTTCTTACCATTTTACGATCACTGAGAGTTTGTGTCTATATTAGTCGATGTTTTATACCATTACTTAAATTTGATCTTTAGTCTAATTTAATACGATACATTTTTGTAGATTGATAATGAAAATGTTAAACGTCGTCTCATCAATAATAATCGAATTGAATCGATAATTCTTGTAGAAAATCGCGCGGAAGCCGATAAAATAATGTATAACAATGGAAAAGGGTTTCCTCGTAATGTTGAGGGTTGTTACACTATCGATGGATATAAAGTTGGTCATAAGTAAGTAATTTTGTGTTATAATTTAAATTCCATTATTAACTTTTCAAAACATCGTACTTTCAGGGGTGGTGGATATTCAACACAATCTATCAATAAGTACAGAGGACCAGCAAGATTTAATCAAGATATTGATCGCCAGATTCGGTGAATTATCGCATTATTATTGTTTAGTAAAAAGATTTTAAGAAATAACTAGTCTTATTATTCCTATTAAATGATTTAGAGATACGGAAAAGAAGTTATCAGATACTAAAGAAACATCTAATCGTTACAAGACTGAACTGGAGAGAGCTAAATTTGAATTGAAAAAAGCAAATGATGAAAAAAGGATTTTACAAGTAATATACTAAAATATTGATATATTTATATGTAAAAAAAATAATAATTTATTCATTCAATTTTGTAGTGCAAATTACAAGACGATCATCAGGAAGAAAAAGAATTATATAACAAAATTCTACAACTAAAAGATGATATGCAGGTTAATTATCATTTACATCAATATATTAATAAGTTATTTGTACTAAATTATTTATTTATATTAGCAAGATGTACCAGCAAACATCGCCGCTCTTGAAGAAGTTATAAAAGTATAATATTTAAAATGTTGATTTGTTATGTAATTGATCAATATTACTATTCTAAATAATCACATTTCCGCAGGAAACTGAGCGCGAGATTGAAATGTATAAGGGACAATATACCAATATTCAAAGAAAAATGGTAAAAATAACTCAAGAACATGAACCTTTAGAGAATGAATTTGAAGATATTCAGCAGAGACTGGATTCACTGTCAAGCGAGGCTGAAAGTCTTGGCGTGAGTTGTGAATAGTAACTCCGATATTATACTTCATACTATATATATATGTATATATTCATATGTTTTTATCTTTTCGTTTATCAAAAAAAGGCAAATATTGAAGAAAAGGTTCGAATACGAGTAAAGAGCGAAGTTAGCAAAAAACACTGGGAAAACAAATTAGCGTCAGAAAAAGAAAGGATTGCGTCAATTTCATCTGAAGTTGATAAAAAAAAACGTATTCTTGAGGTATTTATTATTTCATTTATTAAATTTAAGTATATTTATAACTTTATTATATAATTATATGCAATTGCCAATGTTTTGAATATACAGGAATGGATAGATCAAGCAAAAGCTTATTGCCCTGAACGAGTCGAAGTTATGAAGCCAGCACATGAACTTGATCGTGAAATAAAAGAAATTAGTACTCGATTGAGAGAGAAAGAAAGAGAGTGCGTTTTTAAAAATTTTGAATGATTTCGGTAATAGCTTAGAATCTTATAACCTTTTTGACTTTCCTCTTCCCTCTCAAAGACATGGTGCAAGTCTCGAAGAAGTTTCATCAGCTATGTCTGCTGCACGAGATGCTTATCGTAATGCGAGTAATGAGATAAAGTTTATGGATCGATTAATCAATGTATTTGTTAACGTTAAAAATGTTTTTCTTCAATGTTGTAAAATAACAAGTTCAAATTTTATTAATTTATTATAATATTAGGAACTCAGACGGGCTTTGCATGATCGCATGCATAAGTGGCATTTTTTTAGAACGTTTATTGCTGTTCGAGCGAGGATACAATTTTCGATGCAACTATCTAAACGTGGTTATTCGGGAAAATTGGACTTTGACCACCAGAGTAATAAATTGTCCCTGAGAGTTCGTAAATTTTTGAATAATTGTCCCCTTTATGAAAATTATGAAAAAAATTGCAGCTAATAAAATGTTGATATATAAAATGTTGATATATAGGTTCAAATTGATGACCAACTAAATCAAAATAACGACAAGGATCCGAAATCCCTTTCTGGCGGAGAAAAGTCTTTCTCCACTATTTGCTTATTATTGGCTCTTTGGGATGCTTTGGGATGTCCTATCCGTTGGTAAGATTATAAAGCTGTCTTCCATTTATTACCCTAATCAATTTTAATTCTGTTTATTTATACTTTAAAGCCTTGACGAGTTTGATGTTTTTATGGACGCTGTTAACCGTAGGATAAGCATGAAAATGATGGTAAATATAAAGAATATCTGTCTTAAAACTCTACGTGTCTTAATAAAATTTTTACCATATAAAAAATAGATCGAGTCGGCACGTGTTGCAGATCGCATACAATATATTTTGATTACTCCACAGGACGCGAGCAGTGTTTCGCCTGGTCCTGATGTTCGTGTACATAGATTACAAGATCCTGAAAGAGGTCAAGGAGTTTTAAATGTTGACTCATAATCAAACAACTGTTTTCGATAATTGATAGATACTTAATTTGACATAATATAAGATCACAAGACGAAATAAAAGATAAATAAGCTATAAGCTATTCTAATAAAATTATTCAACGTATTGTTTAGAACGCTATGCATTGTGTATAATGCAACTCATTGTCATATTTTACCCTTAGTAATTTTCGTATTCTTTTCAAGAACAATTTCTAGTCTTTTGTTATACAATGCTTTCAAAGATCTCTACAGATGCATCTTTTATGCCGATAATCCCAAATTTTTGCCAAATTATCCAGCCACTTTTTTATAACGAAACAATTTTAACAATTTTATACATAATGTTTTTTTATTATAATAGTTATAATAGTTTCAACGTATCCTCAAATAGTATAGTAGCATAGTAACATAATTTACATAAGTTATATAGGTTTTAGCCTAAACTTAAGTTTGTCAAGTTTAAAATTTTAAATTGTATAATTATATTGAATATTTCAGTATCTAATGGTTGAGATTATACCATTAGAATCATCTATTAAGAAAATTTAATTATAGTAAGTGATTCAAATAGTATCTGGTATACTGGCAGCTTCTTGAGATTTTTTTTAAAAGTTTTAGGCTTAAAATTTCTTTAAAATACAATATATATGCTGTATGTATATTGGAGTTTGCTATTATCGCTAGTGTCACGTGATTTTTTAATTTTGGCCGTAAATTAAGTGATCTACTAAAGCGGATCTTCCCCAGCGTCGCCCCTAGAAATCTTAGGGCGATACTGGGGTAAATTCTAAAGCGGAGCAGAGTCCCATGATTTAATCAATTATTAAGCCAAAAAATTTTGCCATAAAAATTTCACAAAAAATCATGAAATTTTCATGAAAAAAGCAAAAAAAAAACAAAAAACAAAAAAACTAAATTTTTTAAAAAAAAATTTCATAAAAAAAACAACCAAATTTTCACAAATATTTTTATTATAATTATTTAAAGATGAATCAAGTCCAAATTAAATTGAATTTTAGAAGAAAAATTTGATTTGTGCAGAACACTAATTATAAGTTTATATTCATAATAAAGCTATCAAAAATAATTAATAAAAAGATAAAAGATCAAGGTAATTACATCCTATATGAAGTTATTAAGAATAATTAACAAATTACATCATAAACAAAGCCATTTTACCAAGAGTTAAAAAAACAAAAAAGACCAAATGAAACCACTATACTAAGATTAACAAAAATAAAAAAAAATAATTTAAAGTTCAGTTCAAAGTTATTTCTAAAAAAAGAAAGAACATTAGAGATCATTTCCAAATTAAAAAAAAGACAAACAAATAATAAAATACCTGTTCATTTTACAATTTAAAGTCCTTTAGATTAAAGTTCAAGCTATTTCTAAAAAAAAAAAAAGGGAATATTAATAATATTTTCAAATCAAAAAAAAGAAATGAAACTTTACAAAAAAATCAATCTATATATCACCTTGTAATGTTAAAATCCAGTTTGAAGTTTAAGGTTATTCCTAAAAAAAAGGAAAGGGAAATATTAGTAATATTCTCAAACTAAAAAAGAAATGAAATTTTATGAAAAAGATCAAACTATTTATTTGCTTATATTAAAGTTTAGATTCAAAGTTTAAGATCTTTTTTTTTTTTAAAAAAAAAGGAAATATTAGTAATATTTTTGACTAAAAAAAAAAATTCATGAAAAAAAACTAACTTATTTATTCATCTTGCAATGTCAAAATTCAGTTTGAAGTTTAAGTCCATTTCTAAATAAAGCAGATATTAGTTATATTCTTAACTAAAAAAAGAAAGGAAACTCATAAAAAAAATTAACCTAACTACTTACATTGCAATATTAATAAGGTTGTTCCTAAGAAAAGGAATGTTAGTAACATTTTCAATAAAAGAATATGTTACTAGCATTGGTATTGTAAAATAAATAATTATGTAATACTATAAATTAATATTATATAATATAATATTCAACATATTACTGGTATATTTTATAATTTTCATTTTTTTTTTTATATTTTAAAACACTTTTAGTATTACTGTTATCTATCCTATTAATAGTATATTTTATCAAATATATGCTTTATAGTTAAAATTTCATAAAAATTAAGTTTTTACAATTTAAAATAAATTTCAATAATATTTTAAATTTAAAATATTTTTTATAAATATGAATTTATTATTTACAATTTTTAACTCTTTACTTTATCAATTGCTTTTATTATAATAAAAATTATAATCTAAAAAAAATTTATTTTATAATTATAATTAAAAAAGAAATTATTTTATTTATTTATTATTTAAATCAAAAAAAATAAATACTGAAATACATTATATTTATAAATTTATAATTATACTAATTATTTTAATTACTAATTATGACTAATTATAATAGAATTCAAATAATATATAAATAATTAGTTATAAAAATTGCTTATTAACTATATAAAATTATTAAATTCCTTATTTTAGAAATATTTTTTCAAAATTTCTTGTTCTATATATTTCTATTTTTTAAATAATCTACTAACTAAATTTTAATAAATTTTATATCATTAGATTTATTTTTAATAAAAGAAATTTAATAATAGTAAATTTGCATTTCTATTACTAATAATAGTTAAATTATTATAAATTAAAAATTTGACTATATGGATTTACTGAATTAAATAAGAAATATTTAGAATTTTATTATAATTTATAATTTTATAATTTATAATTTTTTCTAATTATTTACTATACTGAATAAATAAATTAAAATATATCAAAAATATTAAATTATATTAAATATTAATATTAACAGTTAATATTATACTTAAAAAATCACTTTTAAATTAAATATATAAAAATAATATTATGCAAATCATTTTTTTTAAAAAAAATATATATAATTTTTAACAAAAAAAATTAAAATTCATTATTTACTCTGCATTAAAGAATTATTGAATTGATTTTCACAATTTTTTTGTTACTCAAAATTGGTTTGTAATACCAAAAAATCAACCCATTTCTCATATATATGGAATTTTTAACATATATTTTTAAAAAGTAGTATATTTTAATAAAATATAAAATAAAAATTTATATAGTCTTAGTAGCTATAAATGTTTATAAAAATTTAATAAAAATATCATATAAAAGATGGTATCATAATAGATACTTTCAAACAATAAAAATAATTTTTTATATCAGAGTTTGTATTACCATCTTTAAACGCAAATATATCAAGATCATTTTTATAATTTTAGGCTTGTTGGAAAGCCCTTGTTCTGGAATTTATAGGCGAAAAAAGAGCTTGCCAATTGAATCATTAGATTTGGAGATATTTACGTTTAAAGTTGAAGTATGAACTTTTTAACATGTTTAAATGCAAATATCTTAGGATCCACTGATTCATTTTTTATAAATTTATGCTCTTTGGAAAGCCCTAGATCTGGTCTATATGAACGAAAAAAAGAGCTTGCTGATTGGATCATTGGATCTGGAGATATTTACGTTTAAAGTTGAGATACAAATTTTTAACATATATAGTAAGTACTAAGAATTATATTAATTTAAAAGAAATATTTACTATTTTGTATAATAAAAATGTAATAAAATCAATATTTTAATTAAAGGTAGACAAATCAGCCCATATGTATAATTTATAAGTAATTTTGTCTTCTTTATAAATTTACTTAATACTTTAAGAGAAATATTATTTTTTTTTAACATTTTTAATAATTTATAATTTTGAAATATAAGAATATTAAATTTCATTTATGTAAGAAAAATTTATTTTTATATTTAAATATAAAAAAGAAATATAAATAAATTATTTTTATTAAAAATATTTTATTTTTATTATATAAAAAAAAAATTTTGAAGTCATATAGTTTTAAAAAGTAATACTGTTTATTTTAATTAATATATAAATTAAAGCTTCCATTTAAAAGTCATAGTGAAATTCAAATATTTGAAAGTTTTTGAAATATAAATTTGAATATGATTCAAATTTCACCTTATATTTGAATCTCAAATGGATATTCAAATCTAAAACAGATATTCAAATCTCACAAATTTTATGTAATTTTAAATTTATTGAATTCATCAAATATTTATTAAATATTACAGAAATGTAAAAATTCAATTAATATTTTTTTATAGTAATTTTGTATTTTGCAAAAAAATTTATTAAAATTATTTTTATATTTTTACATAAATTATGATGATACTATATATTATATACTTATTTATCATATTACAAGATTTATATAAAAAAGAAATTTCTGAAAATACCTCTTTACTCTTTAAAAAAAATTGGGTCTCTACTTCATATTTGAATTACATAGCATTTGAATCTACTGTATATGAATCTTACTGGTATATTCAAATCTATGTATTACATTCAAATCTATTGATATATTTGAATATTACTTTACTATATTTGAATATCTAATTTCACAAGATTTACAAATGAATATTTGAATATTCTAATTTCAAATGGAAGTTTTAATATAAATTAAAAATCATTTTTATGTCATAGTATCCAGTTTTAAACTTTAAATATATATTCCAAAAATTCAGAATATAATAAAAATATATATGGGCCATTGCAAAAAGATTTGTACCTCATTTAAAATGAAAGGATTTATACTAAGAAATGTACCATATAATTAAAATAAGATGGGCTGAAAAAAATATATATATTAGTCCATCTTAAAACAAATATTTCATTAAAATTTTTATTATCTTACCACATATAGTTCTTCCATAAAATGGAATAGTATACCATTAAATATTAATAAAAAATTGATAAAAATAGATGTGTACAACTATTTTTTAGGGTCTACTTCTACAAAAAAGAACTATCAGAAGATCACATTACGCAAGTAAGTTGCTGAAATGTTGAACATAATAGAAAGGATACAGTTTAGAGTGTTATTTTAGATTAGAACAGCTACAGTGACAATACTTTTACACTGCATAAGCTCTTAATCAATCTTGCAACCTAATGAAACTATTCTGTAACTTTTGTGTATAAAAATTTTGAGTTTTAATAAACAGCTGAGCAACTTTTTTTATATATCCTATGATATATTCTTACTAAAAAATAATACAACTTTTTTAAATAAAAACTTCTTTAAGAAATTAATTTTACCTCTCATTACCATTGTGAATTCCAATTTATTGAAAATGTTTGGTCAGTTATAAATGGTAAAGTTATGCATTTAAGTTCCTATTTAAACCTCTTATTCATTAGAAATACACTTTTAGATGCATTTTAATTAAAAATATCAAGGAAATATTTTAAGTTTAGCAAAAGCATACAATTAATTGATAAAAAATTTGACACTCATAGTAATACTGATAATAATCACATGATTTAATTTAATATTTATATTATATCTTTCCCAATATGTACTGGTAAAATTTAAATAAAAAAAAAAATTATATAAAAAAATTTTTTATATCAACGCTATATTTAAGATACAAATCTTTTGCAACAGTCCATAGCAATATTAAAATAATTATATATTTTTTGAAAATGCAAATCTTTCTGAATTACTCAAATTTCAAATTAAAAGTATATAATAAGATTATATAATAAATAAAATAATATGAAAAAATAATATTTTAAATTCATTTATTACATTTTTATTATAATTAACATTTCTATTAACTATTTATAAATTAATAATATCTGATATAACCAATTCTTTGTATAGTAATATTAATAGTTTAATTGTATTTTTGGCTAGTAATAATAAATTATAATATTATACAATTAAAATAAAACTAATAATTCTTATATAGTAAAAAAAAAGTAATTTAAAACTTTACTAAAAAGACCAATTTTTTAAAATGATTTTATAATAATTTTAAAATACTACTAAAATACAATTAATATCAGAATATTTTTATTATACCTTTGTTATTATTTTGTAATTGTATTGTATCTAAATCTATAAAAATATCTCAAAAAATTAGCCATTTTTAGTAAAGAAATTTTAAAAGAAAAAAAAAAAAAGTAAAATTTCATTAATTTATATTTTCAATTATTATTGATAATAAGTAATTAACTTCTTAAATCATTAATTTTATTTTATAAATATAAATATTATACATTAAATAATTATAAGGATTATAATCAGTAAATTTAAATATTAATGAATTTATTAATATTAAACAATCTATTCATACCCTAATTTTAAAGTTAACATATTTTAATATTGACCAATCAGATTGATTTATATAATAATCCAAAATTTTGGATAAGATATAGAAGTTTTTTTTTAATAAAAATAAATACTAAAATTTTATAAAAATGGATTAAACTTGAATTTTTTTAAATATTTTTTTCTGCCTTTTTCCTCTCTTATATCCTTTTCCTTTATCCTTTTAACTTTTCTTTTATATTTTTCCCTTTTCCTTTCTTATTATTTCCCTTTCTTTTATTTCTTACTCTTTTCTTCCCATAAATGTACTTCCTTCTGGACCTTTCTTGGATACTAGACTGAAATTGTAAGTTGAAATGATTTGGGGATTTGAATTTTAGATCAGCAAAATTATAAATAACTTGATATAAAATATTACATCATTTCCGTTATATTCTTTATATGCATTGTCCGTTATCCGTGTTATGGATAACATGAATATGGATTATCCGTTCAATTTTTTTTATTTTATATGGATTACGGATATTAAATTTTATTACGAATATATATCCGGTAAGATAAATGAATACACGGATCCAAACTCTAAATTATCACATAGTTTTAAATTTACTTTTAATATAATAACATTAAAAAAAAACCCCCCAATTATCAGATTTATATTAACAAAATATTACGATAAAAATATACGGACTATTTTTTTTTTTTTTTAATATTAATATTAAAATTATAATTTTTCTAACCCTTTTTTAAACTAATACATGTATAAGGTCAATACCTCGTAAAATAAACAAATTCTAAAATAAATCTCGGAACCGTAAAAATAAAGCCGAACAGCTGAGCATAATTATTTGTAAAATAGTTAAACTAATATATTAATATTACGTAAAATAATATCAATATGATGGATGTGTAACTAACTCATCTGATAAGACAACTAATAACCATCTTTAGATTAAAAAACATATCTCTAAAAAAAACATCGGTATTAATTAGAAAGGCTAAATTTATTCTTTAGATTTACCTAATTAATCTCAGATCAGCGCCAAAATTGTGCAGATCATCAGTATTCCATATCCAAGTTTCTTTTTTTTTTAAATACAAATTAAATATGCAAAATAAATAAATATCTTTATTAAATAAATATAAGAAAAAAGTCAAATGCTACGCAAAATAATTATCAATTAGCGATCATTAGTCATGATGACAATAAAAAAGGTAGCTAAAACTAATATGGTTAATATCGTGCCTATTATAATACTACCTCTACTAGCAGGAAAATGACCCTTTGTCATTAAGTACTGAGAATGAAAATATCTTGTAATACCAAATGAAAGAAACACTATACCCAATATTATAAATATGATACCCAATATTTTCCCCTCCTTATTATATTCATTTGCTCGTTGATCATCTCCTGATATTTTGGTTAAACGAAACAATTGTGTGATCGCTGAACGGAAGAAAAAGGAAATAAAGTAAGTAAATAATTTAATTTTAAAAATATTTAAATAGTGATTAATTTACTTACCTATACCAATACTTATGAATGAAAGAGAAGTACGAAGCCAGGCTAAAAATGTTCTTTCATTTGCTATGAATTAAACATAAAAGTTGAGAAGAATTTGTATGAACTAAATATAATGAATTTACGATGAGACAAATCACTTTTTAACATACCTAAATGATCTCTAGCGACACTAGCTTTATTTTCTAATGTCAAAGAAGGATTAATCTTACTCCACCAAGTTTTAGGACTATCGACATTATTATCATTATTGTTATTATTATTGTTATTATTAGTGTTAATATTATCAGTATTTTTATTACTATTTTGCTGATAATCGCTTCCTATATCCTGTGAGTCATTATTAGGAATTCCTTTATTTTTTCTATCATATTTGCTATCAATAGTTTCTACTACGCTATCAAGATCATATGATGAGTAATTCGAATCGTTTGAACCAAAAGAACGACGATTAGTAAGACGTGATTGAGGTTGTTTGATGTTCCCAGGTTTCGGAGAAGGCATTTTATTAAAAATATGAGAAAGATAAATTAAATAGTTCTATTTATTTAATAACGAAATTTGAAGTTCGTTCAACAAACTTTTATAATGAATATTACAATTGATATTTTATTTTTTTTTAAAGAAATTATTGTAAGTGACAAAAAATCAAAAAAGATAAATTCGGTTTAAGAATATGTAATTATATATCAAAAAATTAATTAAACGTAAATTAACTTTAATTGGAATGTTTGTTGGCGTAAATCCAAAAGGTCACACAAATGCATGATTGACCAGTAACATCATAACATCTTGTTCGAAGAGGTACGTCTTTCCTTTTTTTTTTTAAAAAAAAAAAATATTTATGATGATTTCAAGCATTTAAATATCAATGTTAAGAAATCAACAATATTTTTTTAATCTTTCTTACTTAAAAAAGAGAAATTAAGTTCTATATTTCCCGCTTAAACGCCCAAAAGATCCATTGTACACATTGTCCAATCATTGTGAAATATTGCGTTTTTCAAAACAGAACATAAATAGATAAAAGAAATTTTCAGATTTATTCTGTAATATTCCGTATTTTTCTATATTGTAATAGTTTTTAATCAGAGATTAGGTTTTTTACCGATGATCATTCTGTATGGTTAGTTAAAATATATGTTACATAAAGAAATATGAGAATTCTTTTTTTATTGAGAAGTTCGGGTGAGAAAAAACATAAACGATTTGGGCAGTTAACTATAAAATAAGGAAATCATGATGAAAAGTAAAATTACTTGTACATATATAGCAATTGGCGAAAAATAATTACGAAATTTAAGTAGGGCGTTATGGTTATCCCACGTGATGATTGGTGGCGCAATGTGATAAGAATTAAGAAACAAGTTAAACAAGTTTTATGGGTGAAAACGGAGAAATGGTTTCAATAACGGTAAATAATTTTAATGTCTTTCTTATAGGGAGATTTTTCTTTACCCCTTATATTTCGAATATTTGCCAATAATTTTTAATACCGTAATTTTTAGAATAAAACCAACTTTTTTCCCTCTTTCACTCTTTCTCTAGTTAGCACATATACATTGCATTGCTTTTAGAGATTGCGCCTCTTAATAAATAATAAATTCTCTATTTGTTTCATCATTTCTTGAGCCTTTTAGAGGGGAAAATTGTCAAGCTTTAAATCCTGTTTCATGTAATACAGTGAAAGTATATATACTTTGTATGTTGTATATATGTATAGTAATATAAGTACACATATGTTGTCATATAAAAATATAGTTACGTTGCATTTTTTTTTTAAAAAAAATTTCAAATCAATTTTGTCTCCTTAAATGATATGTGTCGCAGTCAATAATTGATATAAATCTCCTGTTTCGTTAATGGACAAGATGGACAACCAGCATTATAAAGAAAAAAAAAAAAAAAAAAAAAAAAAAAAATCTAAGGATTGTTAATTCCGAAATCATAATAATCTTTTTAATTAAACTTTAATCATCGATGAACAGTTAGTTATAGGAACAATGTGTAATACAATAAAAAAAATCTGATGTTATATCATAAAATATCATAAATATAAATGTAACCCCCCTTGGATAACGGTAACAATGGATATGACATAAATAAAACTTAAAATCAAACACAAAAAAGAAACAAAAACTTGAACCTGAAAAAAAAAAAAAATAAAAAATAAAATAAAAAAAAATTTATTGAAACAATGATGGTATGGTACTGGAGACGCTAATATGTGAGATATGTAAGCTAACATAATACAAACATGAGAAATTGCCTAACTTAACAAAAATTAACACACGCGTGGTACACATATTAAAATAACAAAGGAAATAACACATTGAACCCCTTTGTATGTATTATGTATATTTCTCTTTTTTAATTCCAAATTTGATTCTCACCTCTTTTTATGCTCTGTGGCGCTAATAATAATTTGTAATTTTACACTACATTTATAATTTCATTGGCCGCAGAATCATACAAAAGTAATGAAAGAAAGTATTGTACTCTTTTTGTAATTGATTGTGGCTTTATTTACTAAATTGGTTAATCTTATGGGAAATCGGAGATTGGTGCACATATATTTATGTATATATCTTTTTTTCCCTTAAACTATAAAAAAAAAAAAATTTGTCACATTATAAATTTTATCACAAATAAATAAATAATCCGGTTAAATTTGTTTGTTTTTGAATCAAAGATAAGAATTCGCATCAAGAAAATTTTTGTAGTGACTTCTTCATATTCAACTATTTATAGATTTTTTGCTGATCATTTCCATTTACATTTATCCTTATCACCAAAAACATACAAGAAATAAATTGTGTCTGTATTTGACACCAATTGAATTCTTGTATTACACTTGCGGTAGTACTATTCGGAGCTCATCCCATTTAAACTTCCTTACTTTATACTAAGATACACATAATATATTATATAATGTTATACACTAAAAACTTTATATATAACCTATAAAAACGAGTGTTTTCTTGGTTCCTTTGGAAACCCTTTTTTTCCCTTTGAATCTCAATCGATTTGATTTTTCGCTACGAAAATTTTTCATTTTTCTTTTCAAATAAAAATATATATTTTTCTTGTACATAAAAAAGACTGTATTTTAAATATTTAAAAAAATATTTCTCAAAAAAAAAAAAATACTTTTATTTACCTTGTAAAAAAAACAAAAAAAAAATAAAAAAAAAAAAAATAATAATCTTGTTTACATTTAAGTTACTACTATCAAAAGTATATATATTATAATACAAAGCCGGCTTTGTTATATCATTTTTTTTGCATTTTATTTAATAATAACTTCTTCACAATATCTCACTTTACACGTTTGCATTCCTCAATTTTAAAAATGCACGCCAACAATCAAACTAATAATAATAATAATAATTCAACATCGGCAATCGATCTTACTTATATTTATACTTTATCAATTGTAAAAATTAAATCTATTGGTAATCAAACTAATTCACCAAAAATTCGTAAAGATTCTTCTAATCATTTACGTAAATTGGTCTTAATTAATACTTTTATTGAAAGAAAAATGGCTGTTTATGGGGAAATATTAAAATCGAAGAGAAGTCAGCAGCAGCATCAACAACATCAACAACATCAGCAACATCAGCAACAGCAGCAACAGCAACTTGTTCATCAGTTACCTCCTCTTACTCCTCCTCCATCTCCTCCAATGAATAAACATTTTGTAATGTCCCCTTCCCAAAATGTTCAACATAAACAACAGCAACAGCAACAACATCAACAGCAACATCAACAGCAACATCAACAGCAACATCAACAGCAACATCAACAGCAACATCAACAGCAACATCAACAGCAACATCAACATCAACATCAACAACAACAACAACAACAGCAACAACAAAGGGTGAAGAAATCTGGTTATTCGTATGGTGGAGGTTTTAAAAGACTTCAACAACAACAAAAACAACAGCAACGTCAAAAACCTTTCCAAGTTGTTCAACCTATTCAAGTTTATAGTAATCAAGTACCGTTGGTTCCTCAAAGAACTGGATTCAATTTAGTTCAACAACCGCAAATTCATTGGATTCCAATTCAAGTACCCACTCATCATCATCATAATAATCATAATCATCATCAAATGCATTATAACTATAGCGTGGTACAGACCCAGGAACAACAACTTTACTTGCAACAACACGTTTTCTTGCCTCCTCATCCGCGTGGCTCTCATGCTCCACCGCTTCATTTGACCAAGTTGGTTAGAAGGCCTCAATTGGTTAGAATGTAATATATAATTGATGATTAATAACACAATTGAGGATGGATATTGGGAGATTGGTAAAGGTGAAGTAAGAGGCGAAAATATCTTTTTAAGATTTTCTTTTTATCAAAAAAAATTGAAAGAATTCGATATTCTTTCTTAATTTCTTTTATTCACTTTGTAATTATTTTTCATTCTTTTTTTAAAACTAAATTAATCATATATAGTTTCAAAAGAATATATATATATATTTTTTTTTTGGGAAGGTTCTTGGGATTTATTTAAGGGTTCAAAAATAAAAAAAAAAATTTCATTTTTTCTCTCTCTCAATCATTTTCAAATTAATAATGTATTTTTGTTAATAGATAAAAAAAAATATGGACTTTATTCTTAAAAAAAAAAAATAATTTAAAGTTTATTGCATATGTTTTCTTATCTTTTTTTTTTTAATTACTCTTGCATTATTTTTTTCCTTTTTCTTTTTTTTCTGTAATTATTTTTGTTTTTAATTATTTTTTTTTTCTCTCTGTATTCAAAAATTTAATAGAATCTGGTAAATAATAAAATTTTTATTTTTTCTTCTTTTTTTTTGTAATCAACGTTTATTAAGGAGCATATATTATGTTTGTTTTAAATCATAGTGTTTGTAAAAAAATGCAGATTTTCGATTTGTGAAAAGTTAAATGAGGCATACTGCAGGGTTCAAAACTTGTAAAATCGTTGGTGTTACTGTATGATCGTGATCTTTGTGTCTTTATTTCTTTTCCCTGTTCCATAAATTTTTTTTAATTATACAATCATGAGAAATTGCTTATTCTTTGACGAAAGATTATGGTAAGTACCAATATATTGCGAGTAAGTCTTACGTGGGAATTTTAAAATTTCATATGATTGTAGATAGTAATGTTCATAGAATGCTACAATTGCTACATGTGCACCTAAAACCGACTTTCTACCGTAGATAATCACGTGTTATAATACGCATATATGACGCGTCACGAGTTTCATCATGATATCCGTCTCTTTACGCATAACATAATATTTCTTTTTAGAGTTTGAAATTTTTCCTCATAGTACGAAACTTAAAATATTGTTCCCGTAAACAGGTAACTTTACCAATATTGGTACAAAAAGAATTTAAAATTCATAAGCTTTATTCGAATTTTTTTATTTTTCCTTTTTTTCCCCTTATTTTTAGTTTTGACAAAAATTTGGGTTTGTTTTTTTTTTTAAAAAAAAAAATAACGCGTTTTTTAAATTAATAAGGATGAATATGTTAGGAAAATTATCACAAAGCTCTTTAGCAACGCGTTTACTAGGAACCACGCCTTCTCTTTATTGTAATGGTCGTATTGTTTGTGTTAATTTATTACGACAATATGCTACTACTACGACAAAAAATACAAAGAATACGAAGAAGAATACAAAGAATACAAAGACTACAAAGAATACAAAGACTAAACGAGGAAGTGACCCTAAAACAACTCAGAAAAAAAGTAGTAAAATTACGAAAGCTTTTTTTCAGAAGAAGTGTTATGATAATAAGTTTTTGTATGTGATTGAATGCTAGAAAAAAAATCATCGTTAAAAAAATATATTATTTTTTTTTTTATTTTTTAAAGAAAAGGAAAAAGAAAATGTTTATCTTATACCTCAAGAACCAAAAAAGCCTTCAACAGCTTATGCTCTTTTCTTCCGTGATTTTTTTTACGAAAGACATAAAAAGAATCCAGAATATAGAGTAACTGACATTGCTAGATTAGCTGGTAATGAATGGGTTAAATTATCAGCAGAGGAGAAAAACGTAAGAAAATTTTTCTTAACGATTTTTTTTAACTTTATTTGGCCTAATTCATTTTTAATTCCGAAATCAAGAAATATACAAATCAATATAAAGAAAAAAGGGATGAATTTAAGACTTCTCATGAAGCGTGGTTAAGGTCTTTGACACCTGATCAAATTGCCCAAGAAAATAAACGACGTAGAATGGAGATGTCTAAGGGAAAGAGAAAATCAAAATTGAAATTGCTTAAACATCCTGATCTGCCAAAGAAACCTAAAACGCCTTATATTCATTTTGTTGTGGAACGTATGAGTGACAATGCAGAGAAAGGAGTTGATCGGATTAAAGAACTCGCTTCTGAATGGAGACAACTCAGTGATGAAGATAAAGAGGTAGGTTGAATTTTTTTTGTATATATCAATTTGAATTTTTCTAAAGATTATTTTTTTTTTAAAAAAAAAAAGCCGTATAATAAAAGATATCAACAATCTAAAAGTGAGTACGAAACAGATATGAGAGCGTTCAAAGAGAAATACATCGTTACTAATTAGAGATAAAATGGGGATAAAAGTGCGGATAAAAATAAGTTCAAGAAAAAGGATTCGGTAATGATTTAATTACTTAAAAAAAAAGATTATTTTATATATAATAAATGAAATGAAATTGCACAAATTCTTAGAAAATTCTTTTTTCAATTCAATTTATTAATTTCAACTTCAGAAATTCTCAATATGGTGTAGGTTTGTTTATGAGTAACTCTTTTTTTGTGTCTATTCCTTCGTTTCTTCTTAAAAATTTCAATAAAAGGTCCTTTAGGTTGCTCAACTACTGTAGCTTTGATACTATAAAATGCCTCGGAAACTAAAGGTTGCCCTTTAATCGTATAATCCTTCGAACCTATTTCCGTTACACGATTCAATTTTATTTCATCCCCAATGTCTACGTCACGTAATCTATGAGTTATAACTAAATCATTTTTTGTTATTAAAAATTTTTGTGACCGAATTTCTACTACTGCATAAAAATGAAGTTGTTCTCTTAACCGATTTAAATAATCTTTTGTTGCAGTAGAGAATGATGGTATATGAGAGTACTTTGACAATGAAAATGAATGTGACGAAGATGGTGGATCCGTTGTATCCGTTGTAGTCGTAGTTGTCGTCGTGGAAGTGATCAATTTATAAGTCGTTGAACTATAAACCGCTTGAATTAGAATGTTTATTTTAGTAATATAAACTATAATTAAAAGAATTTAAATGATATAATTGTTACCTTTAGGTATATTATTAATATGTTGTGGCATTCGTAAGAACGGACTTATAAACATTTTAGAGATATGCAAAATAGATAAAAAACTTTTCATTTCTTCTAAAAACGATTGATTTTTTCTTTTTTTGAATGATTTTTTCTTTTTTTGAAATTTTTTTCTCTGATAATCTTAATCCGACTTCCATGTGACCTTCATTGTCATTTAAAGATATATAAGATATACGTAATTGTACTTTATTACACGGCAGTTTTGTGTTACCTTGTCATTTTTTGACCATACGAAAAACATCCCGGACTTTTAAAAAAATCAAGGTATGAGTAAAAAAAAAAAAAGTAAAAAGAATAAAGCTAAAAACAAAAAAACTCGTAAGATGGCCTCCCAAAATCACGAAAATAATATTATGTCGGTTGATAATGAAGCAGAAGGAAGTAGTGTATCATTTCTATCTAACTTTCTATTTCTCTAGTTAATTTTATTTATTTTTATTCCTATTTTATTTTATTTTATACCGGGGTTTTTATTTACTAACTGGACTTGATTTGTGATCACCTTTCAATAGATACTTCTCAACATATTAAAAGTACTTCTTCTGATGACGATAGCCATCCTAATGGAAAATGCGGGCATATTAAATCAGTAAAAGCGAACAAAGTTGAAAAAAAATTGAAACAAGGATTTTTAGAGATCAATTGTATGGTATATATTCAAACAAATGGTTTTCTTTTTGAAATTCTTTATAATGATTTATAATTTTAATTAGTATATTATTAATCAAATTTGTGTTTCTAAAACAGACTTGCACGAATAATAACGAAACCCCTTCAACGTCTACGACTGATTCGAATGATGCCGTATCAACACCTGTTGCTATTTTGATATGTCTTACTTGTGCTGAACTGCATTGTGGCCGCGACATCAAAGGACATGCAATTCAACATTTTAATGACAATGAACATCCCATATCACTCAATGTGGAAACTCTTCAAGCCTGGTACGTTAATTAGAAATTGATTTACTTTTGCCCATGCGATATTTCTTAATGTTATTACTTTTTTTCAGGTGTTATAAATGTAACGATGAAATTATTCCTTCAACCAAAAATAATCAAATTATATCCCAAGTACAGGCCATTATTCGAAAACATTTAAAGAAAGACGAGGAGGATAGTAAAGGTTAGTTAATGTTAATCTTGAATGAAATTTTACTTTTATAAAATAAATATTTACATTTTATTCTATTAGCAATAGAACCCTATGATTATGAAAAACCAAAAAGAAAGTGGCAGTATGAAATTACAGCGCCAGGGTTGAGCAATCTCGGAAACACTTGTTTTTTCAACTCTGTCATGCAGGTGTGTTGAGATTCTTTTAATGCAAGTAGACGTAGACTTTATCTTTGCATTTGTGAACTAAAACTAACTAAAACTAGGTTGTTGTTGGTACTTCCGTGCTTCATGATGTACTTACACCGTCAGATCCCTATAATGATCCGCCGCATATTGATGCTACAAAATGCATAGCGGCTAAAGAAGATACTGAAAATGATGCCGGTCCTCTTACTAATGCTTTTAAAGAATTTCTTCGTGATATGTGGCGAACGCGTGAAGATACAATCGCACCAAGAGAATTATTTAATCAAATTTCTAAGAAATGGCAACAATTTCGTGGATGGAGACAACAAGATAGTCAAGAACTTATGCGCTTTTTATTTGATGGAATAAAAAGTGAAGAAATTGAGGTAGGAATTTTTTTCATTCATATTGTACATTACAACATTCACAATATGTGGTAATCATAAATCATACCATATATTCGTACCTTCTTAATACTTTAGTGAATTCTACAACTAGATTAGAATTTAATTGGATTATTAAAATTCTATATTACTATTATATGTTATATGTTATGCATTAGAGGTTGTATATGCGTCATTAAAGGGACTTGTTAATTCTTGATAGAACATATAATAATCAACGTATGAAAAACTGACATTCAATAATTTATCTTTTAAATTATAGCTTATAAGGAAATTGCGATTGCAGTCTCAAGACCCTCAAGATGAAGATGAGGAAAGAATGGATGATGGTGAAGACGGTAATTATGCCCTTATTTTCTATTATTTAGAAAATCTTGCTGAAACCGTTTATATATCTAATATATATCTATATAAATATTTTAGAAGAAGATTTAGAAAGTAATGAAGATGATACGAAAAAGGAAGTTAACGAAAAATATGAATCTTTTATCGATGCTTGCTTTGGTGGAAAACTAGTCAGCGTCATTGTATGTGACGTATGCAAAAAAGTAAGTTTTACTAACTTATATGTTCGCTTATTTGAATGACTTTTAACATAACATTATTCATAATCAATTATAGTGTTCGTATTCATACGAAGACTTTTTGGATGTTTCGTTGCCAATTAAATCATCGCCTGAATCAAAGGTAAGATTATTATTATTATTTATTACTTAAATAGATAAATTATCAACTTAAAATCTTTTATATTCGTAAATTCATAGAACTCATATGGGTTTGAATATAATAACAATAATAACAGTATATATCATAATTCAACATATCCATTTAATAATGATCCATTTAAAAAAAATAATGAGGGCAGTCCGTCCCAGACTCAGAGTGAGGATGGCTCAGAAAATGAAGATGAGAATATTAATGAGGAAGAAAGTTCTGATACCGAGATAGAAGAAGGAATTCCGGTTCCTGCTAAAGAGGAAAGAGAGAGAATTAAATTGCTTTTAAGAGATCTTCCATCGGATTCAGGACGATCAACTCCGAACTCATCAAAGGAACCTGTAACGCTCCGAGATTGTTTAAAAAGTTTTGTGAAGGTTGAAACCCTAGAAAATGACAATAGCTTTGCTTGTGACAATTGCTGGAAACTCAAGGAAAATTACGAAAAAGAATTAAGAGAACAAGAATTAAGAGAAAAAGAATTAAGAGAAAAGGAGTTAAGAGAACAAGAATTAAGAGGACAAGAATTAAGAGGACAAGAATTAAGAGAACAAGAATTAAGAGAAAAAGAATTGAGAGAAAAAGAATTGAGAGAAAAAGAATTGAAAGAAAAAGAATTGAAAGAAAAAGAATTGAAAGAAAAAGAATTAAGAGAAAAAGAATTTGACAGTGATGAGAATCTATTAGATGTTCCACAAAATACTGAATCTGAAGGAAATGGAGTACATACTCAAGATGATACTCAAGAAGGTATGATGGAAGATATACAATACACGGGAGAAAGTATTATAAGTAACCTACATAATAATGTATCTAATGATTCTCCTCCATCAGAATCTGATAGTTCAAGAATAGATAATGAAAATTCACCAGAAGCAAGTGATATCAATTCTTCTTTTAATAATAATAATTCTTCGTACACATATACGAACTCTTTATCAACTAAAAGTTCCAAGCAAGTTTTACAACCAGAACGAACGTATATTCTTCGCAAAGCTTATAAAAGATATCTTTTTGATTCTTTACCCCCTGTGTTGGTCTTTCATCTTAAAAGGTTTCAACAAGTTGGAGGTAGATGGTCAGTTAGTATGAAAAAGATTGATGATTTTGTAGCTTTTGATGAAGAATTGGATGTCGGTGATTTCGTTGTTCCACCTGAAATTGAAAAGAAAAATGAAAATGGAATTAACAACGGACATATAATTGATGATAATAATACACACTCATTATTGAAACAAAATAAAAAACATACCAAGTATCGACTTTATGGTGTGGTAGTACATCTTGGAAGTTTATATAATGGACATTATATAGCGTATGTACTTTCAAGGAATATTCGTGAAGGAGATCATTATGGTTTTAATTTTTCTACTGATACTATAAAAAAAGTAGATCGGATTGAACGACAAAAGCATAAAACAGGTAGTGAAAGGCAATGGATCTATTGTAGCGATAGTTCTGTAAGAGCTGCTAATGTTGATGAAGTACTTAAAAGTGGTGCATATTTATTATTTTATGAGCGTGTATATGAATGAATTAATTAATGATGCATTTAAAAAATAATTATTATTGAACATATTAGAAATAATTTCATATTAAAAACTGCTAAAAACTATTAAGCGCTAGCGCAGTTTTATCAATGTGCATTTTGGCCACATGATAAATATTTGACTTTTTCATATTTTTATTTATTTTAACCAATAATAAAAAATTCTTAATTATTGAAAATAAATTAAATCTAATACGAGGGTTCATTAGAAGCAATAAGAGAAAATGTGAAATTGAAAACAAAATAGATAATACCATATTTAGTAGTACCAAATCTGGTAATCTGATTAATTTAATAAGAAACCAAAATGCAATTATTAGTATGGTTTTAAAATCATAAAAATATTTTCAAATTGCAAATCTTAAATGAAAACTAGAATTATTAATTGGAGTCTAAACTTTGAAGATTATAGGTATATGGTATTTTTTTACACTTCTTACAATCAGTATTAGCCAAATTATATATAATTATAAATTTAAACTGTACTTGTTTCTTTAATAAAATGAGTATTACTCTCTTTAAAAGTAATTTTTTTTTAAAAAAAAAATTATATATTCATATTTAATAATATATAATATAAATATTAAATAATACTTTCTAAAATTTAAATTAAAAGAATAATTTGTTAAATAATATAAAAAAAATTATTGAATTTTAACCTATATATTAAAACTTTTCTATATAAAATAATTGATTAAATTGGACTATTAAATAATAAAATAATTGCAAAAATTGATTAAATTTGGCTAAATTTACTTTTTTTTTATTAAATTATAATTTATTTTATATATATTTAGAATTCTTATATAACTAATAAACTAATAGTAAATTTTTTACAGTTAATTTCTTCTATAAATACTTTTTATATAAATATTTTTTCTCTTTAAATATATCTACTTTATTTAGTTACAAATTTTATATAAAAATACCTGTTTATAATCACTTTATTAATTATAAATATAATTATTTTTCTTTTTATGAGTCTAATTTTTAGTTCCAATAATATAATAAATATAATCATATATAAAAGTACATTTATAGTACTAGCTAAAATTATAATTTTATATAACAAAAATTTTTTGTAGAATTATAATATAAAATCAAATCAAGTAATTTACTTAATAGTAAAATTTTAATAAAAAATTATATAAAAATTATAAATAAAATTTCTTATAATTATAATATTTATTAATTTACAAATAAAAGTAATATAATTTGTTATATTTAATAATTATTTTATTTTATTTAAAATAATTATTAAAATAATTATTAAACTAAAATAATTATTAGTATTAATAGTAAATACTATTATTATAAATAATATTAAATAATATTTTTTATAAGTTGATTTCTATTTGTACACTATGTATTTAAACACAATTTCCAAAAAAAGTAAATTTTTATGCTGATCATTTAATGTAAAAATTTAACGAAAAAAAAGTAAAAAAAAGATTGTTAAATAACTCAAAAATAACATTCAAAACCATTTATAACATACTAAGTAAACTTGCAAAACAGACCAAAATACACCTAATATACGTTTCTTTTAAAGATTTATTTATTGGATTTTTTTTTACAAAATTTTTTTATCGAATCACGTGATATGTGTTTCAAACACTAGTATACATTAATAAATTTTCTTTTTATAATTACATTCTTTAAAATTAATAAATAATATAATTAATATATAAAATAAAAATATCATATAATTTTAATATTATTCATATAATTTTTTATTAAAATAAATAACATGTTTTAATTTATAATATAATATTTTATTAAAAAGGGTTGATCGCCCTTGGCTCATTGGTTAATCTGTGAGTTCCCTCATAAAAACCTGATTATGGTGAGAATGCAGATTCAATTCTGGTTGATCACAGAATCTTTTACTGCATGTGAAAATACCATCTTGTTGAAGTGAAGGCATAAGATTAATATGGACTGCATCATAGTGTATCAGTGTGTACAATTAGGTTACAAATTTTAACAGAGAGTCATGATATCCTCTGTTCTGAGCCTAATACAATGATAAGTTGATTGTCCTATCTAGGTAGTCACTGCTGATACACTGCTTGAGTGGACTCTTGTTTTAGTGGTCACTCTACGATACCACTAAGGGTATGGTAAACTTTACTGTAAGGGTTTACATACTAGATGGGATTCATGAATGGTAAAGTCTTAAATGCAATGTCTTTATAGTAGTTTATCTTCTAATAGGTTTAGACTGACTATGATGTTCGTCAGTTCACAGATATATAAGGTTCTGAGGTGAGGTTCGATTTCTCAACATATTTGATATATTGGTGGTGAATCCTGGGTGGCTAAGGTAAGTCACTTATAATATAAGGGGAATTCTATACCCTCAGAACTTACTGTCCTGGTAGTCACTACTATACTACTGGAAGATTGATAACTATAGTGAGCTGATATGGTAATCATGGCCTGTAATGGGCTTTAAATGAGACCATCCCAGTTAAAACTACTATGAAAGGCCTTTTAGATATTAGCTTCATTATATCTGCCTATACAAGCTGATTATCCCTGCACTTATCTGGGAATGTAGACCTTTACTATACTTGATATACAGTGCTGAAATGCCTTATTAAAAATGACTTGAGTACATTCAATCTAATATGGTTATTAGAAGTATGGGCATAGTTACTCCACCTTTGCTCATAAGAATGAGGTTAAATGCTTCCTACCGAACCTCAACGTGTTTCTGGTATCTACCATAAGATGGTTAAAATGTGTCAATTAGTTTGTTATAGCATTTAAAAAGTACTTCTAAAAAGTATTAAAAAAAAAATAAAAAAAAAAAATAATAATATTCTATTAAAGAATTAATTTATCTAAATATTATTAAAAAATTTTAAAAATTAAAAAGAAATTTTATTTATAAAGTTATATTTCTAGTTTATACAATTTCAAATATCTCTAAAATAAATCATAATTTATATTTTTAACAAATTAATTTAAATTATATAATTTTCTTAATATTTAATTTTAATTAATATTTATTTTTTTTATTTTTGCAATATATTTATGCTTTTATTAAATAAAATAAACATTACAAATAATTAAAAATATATAATAATATCTTTAATTACTAATATAATTAGAATACAAATTAGTATCGCTGCCCAAATTTATTTAACAATAAAATTTAAAAATCTGAAACTCAAAAACTTTATTTTTAAGAAAAAAAGTTGGTAAATCTAAAATTTTTCTAAATTATAATTAGTTTTAAAAAAGCATAAAAACAGTTTAGACAATTAATTTTATTATAAAATAGTTTTGAATTGAATTTTAATTAAACTAAATTTTGAAAAATAGTTTTAACGAGTATTCTTAATACAAATCATTTATCAATTATCATACTATTTAAAATATTTTACATGTATACTGTTAAGTGGTTAATTGTTCTTAATAAGTAAAATCATATAAAAATAATTCATTTTAATATAAAATACTTTACTTTCAATACAAGACTACTGTAAAATCTATTGCACTGTAATTTTTTTTTAATTTTAAAATTCTGCAAATCAAAAAATTAAAATAAAATCTAATCATCCTATAAATATTTACAATAATTTAAAAATATAAATATTTTAACAATAAAACTATAATCAGATTATAGAATCCAGTGTATAAAATCTAAACCAAAAGTCATGTATACAATATGCATATTTTTGTGAAATGATTTTGCAACATTTTTTTAATTAATTTAACAAAAAATGTTGCAAAATGTTTTTTCAAAGTAATTTTAATTAAAAAACGATTTTGCAACATTTTTTAATTAATTTAACAAAAAAATGTTGCGAAATGTTTTTTCAAATCAATTATAATTAAAAAAATAATTTTGCAATGATTTTTTAATTAATTAATGAAAAAATGTTGTAAAACATTTTTTCAAAGTAATTTCAATTAAAAAAACATTTTTGTAATGTTTTCTTAATTAGTTTAATGAAAAAACATTGCAAACTATTTTTTTAAAGTAATTTTAATTAAAAAAAATATTTTCGCAACATTTTTTTATTATAGGATCAGACTGGACTGGATTAAAATAACTGGTTTTGTCTAATCTGATCCCAGATTATCTTTTTAACATAATCTGGATCGGACTGAAATGAACTAATTTTTCAGTCTAGTCCTGAATTACTCCCCAACCCAGACTAATCAGAGCTTTAGTTTCATCTAGTGCTCTATATGAGCCAGCTCGAGTTGAGCTACAGTCTGGCTTGGCTCAGCTTGAAGATTTGCACTAAGCCAAGCCTGAAATAAGCCGAACCACAAAAAATCTTGGCTCAGCTCAGTTCGAGCCAAGCTGAGCCATGAAAATTCTAGCTTAAGTCAAGCTTGGTTCGAGCTGGCTCGAGCTTTATCATAAAAACGTTTTCACAATGTTTTTACTTTAAATTATTAAAAAAATGGTGCAAAACATTTTTTTAATTAAATTTATGTAAAATATAACATTTTGCAATGTTTTTACATTAAATTATTAAAAAAATGTTGCAAAACGTTATTTTTAACTAAATAAATATTTTCGCAACGTTTTTACTTTAAATTATTTAAAAAACGTTGTGAACCATTTTTTACTTTTTGTTTTTATATATAAAACGCCAAAACTATTTGTTTCAGCATTTTTCCTTTTATCAACTACTTGATTGGTGCTTGATTGGTGACTTAAAAATGTTTTCGCAATGCTTTTACTTTAAATTATTAAAAAAAATGGTGCAAAACATTTTTTTTAATTAAATTAATGTAAAATATAACATTTCACAATGTTTTTACATTAAATTATTTAAAAAATGTTGCAAAATGTTATTTTTAACTAAATAAATATTTTTGCAATGTTTTTACTTTAAACTATTTAAAAAATGTTGCGAAACATTTTTTACTTTTTGTTTTTATATATAAAACGCTGAAACTATTTGTTTCAGCATTTTTCCTTTTGATTTTACATGTAAAAATGCTGAAACTAATAGTTTCAGCATTTTTTTTTGATTTTACATATAAAAGCGCTGGAATAATTAGTTTTGGTGTATTTCCTTTTGATTTTACATGTAAAAATGCCAGAATTATTAGTTCCAGTAGTTTTCTTTTCAATTTTACATGTAAAAATGCTAGAATCATTAGTTCCAGCATTTTTTTTTAATTGTACATGTAAAAACGCCAGAATTATTAGTTCTGGTATTTTTCTTTTGATTTTATATGTAAAAATGCTGAAACTGATAGTTTTGGCATTTTTTTGATTTTACATATAAAAATGCCAAAATTATTAATTCTGGCAGTTTTTTTTCAATTTTATATATAAAAATGCCGGAATAATTAATTCTGGCATTTTTTTCAATTGTACATGTAAAAATGCTAGAATTATTAGTTCTAGTAGTTTTTTTGATTTTACATGTAAAAATGCTAAAACTGAAGTTTCAGCATTTTTTTTCGATTGTACATATAAAAATGCCAGAATTATTAGTTCTGGCATTTTTCTTTTGATTTTATATGTAAAAACGCTAAAACTGATAGTTTTGGCATTTTTTTTTGATTTTACATATAAAAATACTGGAATAATTGGTTCTAATGACTTTTTTTTTAATTTTACATGTAAAAACGCTGAAACTATTAGTTTCAGCATTTTTTTTTTGATTGTATATATAAAAATGCCAGACTTATTAGTTCTAGCAGTTTCTTTTTTTTGTATAATAGCTCGTTTAGCTTATGAGCCAGCTTGAGCTTTTTGAGCTAAGCCTGTTACAAGCTCGAGCTTTTTGAGCTAAGCCTAATAACTGGCTCGAACTCTTCCAAGCTGGCTCATGAGCCATCAAGCCAATTTAATCATGGCTTAGCTTGGTTCGGCTTGAAAGCTTGAGCCAGCTTGACTTATTTAGAGCACTAGTTTCATCTTTTTCACTGGTAAAAATATGATTTATTCTATACATATCTTACACATATTTGATACTTAAAATGTAGAAAATCATACACAAATAATACACATATCATATACATATCAGGTACTAATATAAACTGTATATCATACATATTTCGGTACCTGATAGGTATACAATATATATAAATACCCGATATGTATATGATATATGTATTATATATGTATAATTTTTTACATTTTAAATACCCGATATGTGTAAAATATGTGTAGAATATGTGTAGGATAAGCCATTTTTTTACCAGTATCTATAATTACTGGCTGATAAAATATTTAGTAAAATGTCAAATATCAGCATTTTAATATTTTTTGATTTACATTTACTGCGCTATTAAACATTTTTATTTAATTTTTTAGCATCTAGTGATTGTAAAAAAATGTGATTAATATCTCTTTAGAATTATCTAATCGAGATAAATTAAATGGTAGTATGATCATCTTTCTAGGTATAATAGATCATAAATTATATAAAATAATGTTAAAATAATAAATTATTAGATAAGTCAGGATCTATCATACTTAGAAAGATGATCTTACCGCTATTTAATTCGTCTTTATTAGACGATTTTAAAGAGTTATTAATCATCTTTTTACAATTACTAAATGCCAAAAAATCAAGCAAAACGTTTAGCAGCATAGTAAACATAATTTGAACATGAATTACATATAATAAAATATTTTTTTTTCTTTGCAAAAAAGTGATCAGTGTGAACAATTAAATTAAGAAATATTAAAATACTAATTTTTGATGTTTTGCTAAATATCTCATCAGCCAGTAATTATAAAAAGATGAAACTACCACCTTTCAATTCGTCTCAATAAGATAATTCTAACAAGCTGTATTTCATCTTTCTACGATTACTGGTTGCTTTAATAATATATAGTACATATATTTTTTAATAAAGTATAATAAAATGCATTAAAAATTTAATAATTATGTATATTTTATATATAGTCACACTTTTTTATAATTACAGAAAATGGCTTATCCCAAATATGTGACTTGACTGTATATTTATAGAATAATAATATTTGATATTTTTTTTTTTTTTTTGCTAATTACAATATATTTACAAATTTATTAAAATTTAGTAAAATATAAAATTTATAATAATAATATTTAATAAAAAGTTAATTTTAATTTAAATATAATAGTAAATTTTATTTATTATTATTTATATAATTTATAATTATTAATTGTATAATTAATAAAAATAATAATTTTGAGTATTACAATACATTTCTCTTTTTTAACAATTATTATATATGGTGCTAGAAATCTATACTTAATAAAAATGTAATACTTAAAATATTTCAACTTCTTAAAAAAATACAATTTAAAAAAAATAAACTGGTAACTTTATTCTTTAAGGTAAACTCTATCAAATTACTGGTTAGATTTTTAAAAGAAAATCTATATAAAAATTATAAGCATTTAAAATTGCATGATTTTTATATGATTAGCTCAAATTTGAAATAAAATATATTGGCCAATACTTATAATAATTCGAGCTGACACTATACATTATAATAATAATAGCCTGAATTATTATAATATGAATCAAATGGAATTTCTTTTAAAAAAAAAAATATTTATTAATGTATGACTTTTATAAAATAAAAGTTGCAATTTATTGCTGAAATCTACTTTTTCTTATATTTTATCTTGTTTGTAATAATAAATTTTCAAAAATTACATTTTATTAGTACATTACATAAGAAATTCTAATTTTTTATTGGTAAAATTCTGAATTACATAATATAGAATCAGCTTAAAAAATTGAAACAAAATTATGTAATTGTTAAGTATAAACTTCTAGTACCATACGAATTATTTATAATTATATAATATTATAAATTTTATTTTTTATTTTTACCTATTTAATAATTTAACTTATAAAACTAAAAAGGATTTAAAATACTAATTTTAACTTTTATATAATATAAAGATATATTATTATGCATTTGTATATAAATTTTAAACTTTTAATTTATAATTTGTTTAAATTTAATAATATTTAAAAATTATATTAAAATGTAAAATTTTATATATATATATATTAGTTTTTATTTTTTATTATATTTGTAAAATATTGCATTTTTATGACTCTTATAAAGAAAATATCTAAGTAATTTATATTATCAAAGTAAAAATATAAGAAAAAAAAAATAAATAAAAAGCAATAACTACCAATTCTTTTATTAATCAAAGCTGAACTAAAGCTAAGATTACTTGAAAAACTATCTAGAGGGTTTTAGCAAATTAGTAAAATGCTGAAATAATAAAACTTTACTAAAACTATATAAAAATTTATTAAAAAATTAGCAAAACTTTAGGAAAAAGCAAAATTTAACAAAATTTATTATAAATGTTGAAATTACTATACCTAAAGAAAAACGTAAAGAAAGGAGCCTAAAAGACCTAATAAAGAGAAGACCCAGACAGAAAAGATAGTCCTAAAAAGAATACCATATTACAATAAAATGTAAAAAAATAATAATTTTGTAATATATGACAATTATCCTTTTATATTAGTTATAATATTAATATTAAATATCATACTTGTTAATAGACTTATTAATATATATGTTATTAAATATGATATTTACATGACATATCAAAAATTCCTATTAATATTATTTTAAAACTATAATAAATTTAGAGTAAAATTTTAAAAAAATTACTAATTATAGAATTTTAAAAAGGTTTAGATAAATAAACTTAATTAAAGTAGAAGACTTTATCTTACTAAAAATGGCTAATTTTTTGAAATATTTTTATAGGCTTATTTACAATGGCTTTTAAACTAATTGTGCAATTATTTCAGTTTGTAAAATTTTTAAAAAATATCAAAATATATTAAAGGTATTTTTGAAATTAAAATATCAAAATAATATTAAAGTTAATTAAATTATAATAATAAAGTAATAATAAATATATTAAAAAATTATTGTGATATTATTTTGAGATATTTTTATAAACTAGATATAATACAATTACAAAATAATAATAAAAGTATAATAAAAACATTTTGATGTATTAAATGTATTTTAGTAGTATTTTAAAATTATTACAAAATCATTTCCATTTTTAGTAAAGTATTTTTACTATAAACTGAATAAAAAAAAGTATAAGATGATAAATTAATATTAAATCTAAAAATTTTAATAAGAATAAAAAAAAAATAAATAAACCAGTTACTGAAAAGAAATAAAACTATATATATGATTATGAAATATTAACTAAAAAGCTTATATTAGTGTATATTAATGATATTATTATTTATGATATTTTTTCAAGTTAAAATTAAAATAAATAAATTATATAAATTTACCTGTAATAATGAAATTTAAATAGTTTTATTAGGAAATATTTAGAACTCTACTTACTTATAAGATAGGTAATCTTTAGGCTTAAAGTAAAATTATATATAAAATTTTTTACAGATATTATTATAAAAGGAAATTTATCTTATATTATCATAATTTTTTTTCTTTTTAATTAATTAAACAATAGAATTTAAGAAAAAGTAAGGTAAAAATTATTAGTAAAGAACTAATTTTCTACAGTAACCTTTATTATAAGTAAGTAAAGTCCTAAATATCCCTATCAGATATCTGGTTTCTTTATGAATAAAAAGAAAAAGAGAAATTTTAAGTAATATTATATAATATTTCAAACTCAAAGATAAATACTTTTTTATATAACAACTAAAGTTTTTAATAACTTTACATAGTTATAAAATATTTAAATTTTGAGAGTTAATGTTATTAGTTGAAATACAGAATCTACTAAGTAGACTGGCAAATTGATGGAATGATATGGATATTTTGCAGTAGAAAGGGATGAAACTACTAAAAAAAATAAAAAATAAGTTAATATAAAATCTGAACAAATTATAGCATTTAGAATATTTTTGGTATATAAAAGAAAATTTGAATTTTTTTAGTAGTTTCGTCCCTTTCTACTGCAAAGTGCCCATATGATCTTTCTAGAATAAGCTATAAGAAGAATAAATGAAACACTATAATGGTTACTTATTATCTAATATTTTATTAATCTCTTTTTTTATTTTTATTATTTTTTACTCTAATTTTTTATATTATTACTCCACACAATGTCATTGTGGGGGTTTTGGGACAAAGTCCCAATTCCCCCACGACATTGTGTGTTGTGGGTCTTTCCAGCTTCAGGAAGCATATCGATTTTTCTTATTATATTAGAAGAGCTTCTATCTACTCTAGAATCTTAATTTTGATATTATATTTCTTAATTCTGTATGATTTCTCCAACCTCAGAAAACATATCGATTTTTCTTATTATATTAGAAGAGCTTCTTTCTGCTCTAGAATCTTAATTTCTATATCATTTTTTCAGTTATATTTATTAAGTCTAACTAAATATTGTATATCAGGAATTGATTCTGCACGATTTTCCTCATTAAATTGCATATTAATCACTTAAGTCTAACCAAAATAAGTCTAACGGTCCTTATTACCCCATAAATAAGTCTAACGAAAAATTAAGTCTAACGAAATTGTCTAACTGTCCTTATTATCTCATAAATAAGTTTAACGAAAAATTAAGTCTAACCAAATAAGTCTAACAGTTTTTGTCCTAACTTTTCTTTAATCAAGAATTGCTTCTGCAAGGGTTTGCACATTAATTAGCATATCAAAAAAAATCATGTGACCTTTTAAATCTAACGAATTTTACCATAGACAAGAATGGCTTCTATACAAGCTAGCTCATTAAATTGCATAATCTTTAAATAAATCTAACAAGATTTTTGTCCCAACTTTTCCTAAGTCAAGAATGTATTCAGGGTAGGCCAGATCACTAAATAGCATATCTAATATTTAAGAAAAGTCTATATCAGGAACTACTTCTAAGCGAGCTAGCTCTTTGAAAAAGTATATTAATCTTTAAGTCTACCGAAAAAATTTAAGTCAATTAAGTTTCCCATTAATAAATCTAACGAAAATTGTAAATAAAGGACTGGTTTTGGGCAGGCTAGCTCTATAACTAGCATGTTTTATATAAAAGTCTAACGAAAATATCTCCTGTAAAAATCTGTGGAATTGTCCCAACTTTTCCTTAGTCAAGAACAGGTTCTGCGCAGGATAGCCTAATAAATAGCATATAAATTTAACGAAAAAATTTAAGTTTAACTATTCAATCCTGCCAGGGAATTTTATGAGTCTAACAAGAAATATATATCAGGAATTGGCTTCGTGCTGGCTAACTTCTTATCTAATACATTATTCATTTAAGTCTAATGATCCAACCCTACTGGGAAATTTATTCTGGCCGACAACTATCACAATATTCTCCCTCATCCATTTTTATCGGAAGGAGGCATTCCTTGCAGAGAGTAATATTAAGATTTGCAAACCTGTCCCTATGGGCGCCCATTATTTGCTCAAAAGTTTCTTTTTGCATGTTTGATCGAAGACTTTCTTGTATTGCTTGTATCACTAATTGAAGTCTTTCTCCTATTTCTGATTGAAGACCTTCTGATTGAAGTCTTTCATAGTATTGGGTAACATAATAGCCTTTAACATGATCTGGGCATCGGCCACAAGCAGAAGCTGTAGGCTTTCCACAATCAGAGCATGATACCCGTTTTTTAGCTTTCCAATGAAATCGGCAACCTTCTGGGCGAATGCAAGGGTTATTACAAGCCTTTCCGGTATTGCAGAGAAATAGGCAAGAATATTCACCGATTATCCTTTTTTTTATTACTAGAATCGAAAAGATTAATTAATAATTAGTTAATACTTCAGTTTTGCAATAGCTAGAACCGCTTTGGAAAGCTTGTAAATACTTATCTTCAGTAGGATTTCTATAATCGAAAAGTGATATGTATATAGGAAATAATTAATTAAAGAAAAAATTATATAAGCAAGTAATAATGCGACGGTTAGAGCTAACTAATATACCAAATGTCGGATGCTTACCCAGAATATATAGAAGAATTTAGTATAGAGATATCTGATTTCAGCCCTACTGCCCATATACCATTACCTGAAACTTTGCCAAAACGTAATAACGGAATTATAAATATTCAAAATGATGATGACTGGTGTTTCGGCTGGAGTGTCCTAGGAGCTTTGCATCCAGTTAAAGTTCATCCAGAAAGAAATCCACATTGGCTATATGGAGGTTTTGTAGAGGAACTTAACATGGACGACATTCCAGTTCTGATACCTATCTCAACACCAGTTTATGAGAAATTTGAAGAAAATAATCCAGAGATTAGTCTATGTGTCTATGAGTGGCATAACCAAAATGAATGTCTTGAGTTTCGCTATGTTTCAGAGAGAAGAGGGGAAGAATATAAGCAAGTAAATCTTCTAGTAATTACGGAAGAAGAAAGAAGTCATTATTGCATAATCAAAGATTTACATAAGCTAGTATATAACCATAGCAAGCACAAAGGACGAAAATATCTCTGCCGATATTGTCTTCATGTATATTCTTCAGAGATAAGATATAATGAACATTTGCCAAAATGCAAGGGTCTAAATAATGCCCCCAGCGACCGCAAATGCCAGTAAAAAATAGGAGTGTCAAAGCTTTCTATAATCATAAATGCATGCAACCAAATCCATATCGCATTTTCTGGGATCTAGAAATGTTAACCGAAAAGTTAACTCCAGAAGAGAAGACGAAGTTAACCCATACCGAAAGATTACAGATGCACAAGCCGTGTGGCTATTGCTATGTAGTTGTTCGTATGGATAGTTCACTTAACTATGAAATCATAAGTCATGATTTATATAGGGGTCCAGATGCGTTTGAAAGATTCATTATAAAAATCGAGGAGGAGCTGGCAAACATATAGGAGGACTTATCTGCACCTGCAGAAATGATAATGTCACTAGGAGATCTTAAAGCATACAATGAGGCGACAGAATGCTGGATTTGCAAGGGACCTTTCTTAAAACCAGCACCAGAGGTAGTACAAAAACTCGAAGAAGCAAAGCATAATTTATTAGAAATCAAAGAATGGGAATCATGCATGGAAAAGGAACATCCTAAAAAGAAAGAGGCACAGAAAAATACCGAGAAGCTTTAAGTGCACTTAATCGAAAAGTAAAAGATCATGATCATATAAATGGAAACTACTGGGGCCCAGCTCATGACTCATGTAATAAAAAGTTACGCATAGGCTCTTTCGAAACCAAAGTACCACTTATCTGCCATAATTTCCGTGGGTATGATTCCCATCCGCTTATGAAAGTTGTGAGCAAATTCACGGCTGATAAGCTAAATTGCATTTCAGAAAATATTGGAAAGTATAAGGCCATGGATGTAGGTCAACTCCGATTTCTTGACAGTTTTCAGCATATGGCAATGGGATTAGATAAGTTAGTAGCATGTCTAGGAGAAAACCCAGAAAAGTTTCCCCTAAGTGTCAAGCACTTTACTGCAAAAGGTTATTCGATAGAAAAGATTAAACTTCTTTTCCGAAAGGGTGTATTTCCATATGATTGGACAAATGCATGGGAAAAATTCGACAGAACAAGCCTCCCACCTAGAAAGAAATTCTATTCAATTCTTAGTCAGCAAAATATAAGCAAAGAGGATTATAAATATACACAAAAAATATGGCAAACATTCGAGATGCAGAGTTTTGGAGACTATCATGATCTTTACCTTGAGACAGATGTACTCTTACTAGCTGATGTATTCATGAACTATACCGTCATGTGTCTACAAGATGATGGCTTAGACCCTTCCCACTACGTCTCAGCATCAGGAATGTTCAACGATTCATTATATAAGAGCAGTGGAGTCGAATTCAAGCTCATGACAGATATGGACGAATATCTGATGGTTGAAAATGGTATCCGCGGAGGAATGACAATGGCAAGTCACCGATATGCCAAAGCTAATAATCCGAAATGTCCAGATTACGATTCTAGTAAGCCTACATCTTGGATCTTATATGACGATATGAATGCTTTATATTCAGGTGCGATGACCCAATACATGCCTACAGAAATTTTGGGTAAAGTGAGTCCAGAGGAAGTACCAGATATCCAAAATATCACGCCTGATGCAGAAATAGGCTATATGCTTGAAGTAGATTTAGAAGTCCCAATTCACTTACATGATTACTTCGCAGATTATCCATTAGCACCAGAAAAACAAATAATACCTGAAAGCTGGATAAGTTTATTTAATGAAAGATTAGTACATGATAAAGAAGTCGGAAATGGAAAATATATAACTAGTGAAAAGTTAGTCCAGACTCTTCATTCTAAGAAAAATTATGTAGTCCATTATCGTGCACTACAGTTATACATGAAATTGGGGATGAAAGTTACAAAGATTCATAGTGCTTTAAAATTTCGTCAATCACCATGGATGAAAGACTATATTGAGGAAAATATTCGTAAGCGTAAAATTGCTAAAGCTAATGGGGACGAGTTTGGGGTCATGTATTATAAGCTGAAATGTAATGCTGTCTTTGGAAAGCAAATGGAAAATGTTCGTAAACATATGAGAGTAGAGTTACTTCGAACAGATGCGGATAAAAAAATCAGGCGCTTAGTAAGTTCACCATTGTTTGTAGGCTTTAAAGCATTCGAAGGAGGAATTACAGCAGTCCACATGTTAAAGAGCACAGTAACTTTAAACAAACCAATCTATGTAGGGCAGGCAATTCTCGACATTAGCAAGGCCATGATGTTCAACTTTTGGTACGGTTACATAAAGCCTCACTATGGAGAAAAGGCTCGTCTACTTTATACAGATACAGACTCGCTCATAATGTGGATAGAAACTGAAGACATATATAAGGATCGAGCAGAAAGACCAGACATTTTCGATCTTAACTATTCAGGAGACTTGTTTCTAATGAAGGATGAAACAAAAGGGGATCCAATAGGCGAATCAGTATGCTTAAAGCCAAAAATGTATTCAGTTCTTCCGGCAGGTCATGATCCTAAAACTCCCGATAATCCCGATTCAGAAGACCCTAAAAAGAAGCATGGCTTCCAGAAGGCAAAGGGTGTTAAGAAATGCGTGGTTAAGAGGGAACTTCGACATGATAAGTTCCTAGAATGTCTTAGGAACAAGAAACTAACCCGGCATGATATGTATGGCCTCCGAAGTTATGATCATCAAATATATCTGGAGAGGGTAAATAAGATAGGGCTGAATCCATATGATAACAAGCGCTGGATCTTACTTGATGGAATTCGAACTCTCCCCTATGGACATTGGCGAATTGATCTATATAAGAAAATTCTTGCATCGGGACTAACAACTGAAGTGGCTGAAGAGAGGGCAATGAAAACTAGACTTTATCATATAACATAAGGCATTATAGAATAAAAATTTACTAATTTCTAGCATGTGATAATACGAAAAATGATTTTATTAATTAAAGTTTTTTTTTTCATCATTGTACAAATATATAATGGTTGATCATAATGATATTTCCCTCCATTATTTTCCTTGTTCCTCGAAAAATCGGTCTATGGAATAGCGGCTGTACCGGGTTAAAAGCCCTTTCCAAGGGAAGCGGAGATTTTTTGCGTACATTTGTCTATTTCATATCCTAGGTATTATTCATCTACATAACTGAATGACCGTCTTGCCGCTCAACCACGCTTATTAGTCATAACGTAGAATTGATTGTTATCGATAACCAATTAATGAGTACATTTCTTCTAGGACGAAGTCCTAGTCATTCCAGTCCTAGATGGAATCTAGATCCAGAGAGGAACGACCTATGTTCAATAATGAAATAGAAAACGCAATAGAGGAGGCGATCAAAGCAGAAAGTATATATTAAAAAATATAATCAGATGGAGATTGTTCAAAGAGGTTTCCATCCGATTTCTAATACCCATTTTTTTACTTTGTACCCTTCGGATATATCACAGAGCTCACTCCGTGGAACTGTTTATTAAATCTGCCCTTGGGCAATCTCCGATTGAGCTCACTTCGTGAGCTTTGCTCAGATAAAAATTCTCCAGTATTCGGATCCTTAAATAAGAATGGTACAAAATTATCATAGATCCATATTCCCCCTTTCAGTATGTCAATTTTCGTTTCTCGTAACCATAGCCACTGTAATCCTAATACAAGATCGGCTTTGGGTTCTTCGACCACCTCAAAATCAGTGTCATCACTACCATACACCAATCTATCTTCTCCCTTGTATCGAAAAGATAACTCTAGATTTGTATATCCCAACACATTTGGTTTATAGAATGGGCTATCTTTGTGATGTATCTTATACTTTATTCCAAGTTTATCGAGCACGCCTTTTTTAATAAAATTCGCAGTTGATGTTGTATCGATCAATGCCTTGGTGATATAGTGGGGGATACGACCCTCGTTTATTACCCTGTCACGTATATCATAATCATATAAACCAATAGAAGAAGGCCAAATTTTACATTCTACATACGCCATTATACTCTTCACAGTATTTGCCTAAGTAACGTATTATAAATATGCTTATTTTTTCTTTGCTGATGAAATAATTTTTTATTCAATATACTTATGCAATGGTGTTCATAAAAACACTAGTAGAGGAAAAATACGAAGTCGCAGCACTCGTTGATACAACTTCTCGATTTAGTACTATAAGCGAGGAATTTTTCGATAAACTGCAAAGAAAACATACCCAGAGGGTACGAAATAGAGTAGCACATGTATCTAAGTTAGTTAAAAGGTATAATAAGGATGCGGTTGGGGAAATAAGTGATTTGCGCCTCCGATTTATTAATAAAGGAAATTATCTTACCGTTGACAGTGTAGAGGATACTAATTTTATTATCGTCAAATCAAGTAAATACCCATTGGTATTAGGGCAATCATGGTTGAAAGAGCACGAAGTAGAAATCTCCATAAAATGGGACAAAATTTCAATGGACGGAATTATCATTTCAATTATATACGAAGAGGCACTTCATAGTAAAGAGATATATAAAGTAGATAATTCGGAAGATCCATATATGCTTGGGATATATGAAAAGGAGACATTATCAATCGGAGACTGCCCAAGGACACAATCTTCCGAATCTTCCGAATCTTCCGAATCTTCTGGAGACGAATTTTCTATTCTAAAGAAAAAAGGTGAAAATAACGAAAAATAAGGCACGTGATACTCTACACATTTGTTCAGAGTGTCATATGACAATTGTAAATTAGACTTAGCCCACTCCGATCCGGAGAGACGATCAGCAGCTCGGAGGATGTTCAATGATCAACATGTATGTGCTCCCTGTGCGACAAAATAAATGCGTCATACGACCAGGGTCTGTGTAATGGCTGAGTTTTTCACATATACACTATCTCGGTATTTTTTCTCGAATAATTTTTTTTTTTACTCTTGTCCTCACGTACGCTACTTTGAGCCAATAATATTTCACAAAAATTTCTATATAAACCGAAAAATGTCTATCACGTTACTTTGCCTTGTCAAAGGAAATACCCTTGCGAACGCTTTCTCTGTCAAAATAAGTAGGGACGAGCCTGTTAGTGAACTCAAGAAGGTTATTAAGGCGGAAAAAGCACCTGAGTTCGACAATTTTCCTGCGGACAAGCTCAGGCTATGGAAGGTGGAAATTGGCGGCGATCAGCTTGACGATCCATTGAAGAATCTCACACTCAAGGACAGTGATGAGTTGTCAGCAATAAAAAAGATTTCGAAATACTTCCCTGAATTACCAGTCGAGGAACATATTCACGTCCTAGTTGAACCACCTCCTTCAACTGCCATTTCAAGCCGTGAACAGGAATTACTCGACGAACTCACCGCATTACGGGTATTGCACAACAAGCCTGTCCATGGTATGTATAAGATAGTAGGAATGGTGGAGAGGCTTTTTTTGCTCTTCGAGCAGTCTCCGACTGAGCTTTGTTCACGAAGTAACCCTGTTGTTGCATTACAGAGTTCGACGTCGTCGTTAGTCCGAAACGAAAGTCATATAAATGGGCGGTGAACATCGAACACACGACTCTCGAAGACCTCAAAACTTCAATACGTGAAATGTACCAACCACCCGCACTTGAAAATGACGGAGCGGTGCTCAACTTCATGAACGACGGAGGGAGATATTCACCTAGGAATGATGTTGCATTCCGAGATATGTTACAGTCGTTCGTGTCAAAAAATAACCTTAAGTTTACTGTGCTCATAGATACTCCCTCGAAGCCCTTCAATGAATGGACCTTCCCGAAAGTGTGTGAGCTCTACGGTCTTAGCGATGATCCGAATCCTAGTACTGACGTGTATCCTGTTTTTCACTGTGGTTGTGTCGACACCAAGAATGAGAAATACAAAGCAGCGTTGTGTAAACTTTTTGACGAACTGGAGACACGTGTTGCAACAACACCTATCGACTTATCCTATGAGGCCACCAAAAGCATCTATTCGTATACTTATCTCGCCTCCGCAACTTACCCATTTAAAGATCAAGTAAAGATCATACCGGAGAAGCTGATCGAGGGAAAAAATGGGCGTGGGAATCTTGACTATGGTGTCGAATCACGTACGACCGGGAGAATCATTGGTTTGATCGAGGTCAAAAAGGATGACTTTAAGCAGGGCTTCGCACAAGCTACTGTACAGTTAGAATCTTCGCTCGGACGTAAGCGCAAAGCAAACGAAATGGATGAAGATGACGGGTTTAATAAAGTATGGGGGATTGTAACAGATGCGGAAAAATGGTACTTCATGGAATGTGCGCAAGACACTGAAGGGAAACTATCGTTTAAGCTGACGAAGCCGGCTCTATTTGTTGCGTACGAAGATGTGGGTATGAAGGGCATGGCGGAGAAGGTCCTTGGACATATTATCTGGTTATTGGAAGAGTCACAAAAGGCGGACTCTGCTGTTAACGAGAAGGTAATAAAAAAACATAGGTCATTGGGTAATGTTGCAGAAAATTCAGATACTGCAGTTAGTTCTTAGCATAGGCTATGGCTACGAAGTAAAAAATCGTTATGTATCAAGGGCAAAGTCCCGAACCTTTGTATTTATTTCCACATGTATACCGGGCTTCGTCCCGAACGTTGTATTTATCTTTCATGTATTAATAAAAAATTTTAGCGAACATTGTTCGCCAAAATCACGTGATTATTTTTTCCCGATCATACATATGCCATATCAGTCGGAGACTGCCCAAAGGGCACAGAAAATAAGCGGTATATTTGGCTTTAGCCTTTCTTCGAAATGGTGAAACTAACTAAAGACACACTAACGAATTTTTTAAATTAACTATTTGTCATCAGCGATCAGATCCTGTTTAATGAAGGAATGATACGTTCGGAGAATAATGGGACTTCGTACTTGACTATTACACTTTAGCAGCTTTTCCCTGTTACACTGATTGACCGGAGATTTTAATATTGGTGTTCCGTACCTGTCTATTTCGTTCTAGTAACGGCGAGATTTACAAAGATGATCAGGGGGGTTGCGTTTACTATGATGATATCATGACTGCTAATAAAATAAACTAGTCTTTGAGTGTTTATTAATAATCAATTGTCTTGATCGTTATTATTGTCTTTATTGTCTTCTCTTTAACGTACATTAGCCATTTGACTTATCTTCGTCTGATATCATATTTTTAAACCTGGTTAGCTCATTCTACGTAAGAAAAAATATAAAATGTAGGCTTTGCCCAGTTTCACTGAAATAAATCGTTGCATGATCATTAAAAAATCACTTCGCACATTTCGAAGAAAGGCTAAAGCCAAAATATAAATAATAACTTAAACGCACTTCAAAATATATTTGACACGATTATTCCTATTCTCAATAATTTAACATTGTTACTCATATTTAATACATCAAATCAAGGTTCGTTTGACTTGAATTAGAAATCGTTTGTTAGTATTGATCTAATCCGATTCTTGTGTTTTTTTTACTTCATACCCTCTGGGTAGATGTCCTTAATCAATTTTAATGAAAATATTCAGTTTTTGGCGGTTACCTCGTCTTTTTTTATCGAGAAAATCAGTATACTTATTGGGATCACCATTATTATGTATACTGTCAAACAAAAAATCTCTGATTCATGTAACACCGAAATTAATAAAAAATTATCTGCGGAGATCAACACAATTGATTCTCATTATACTGCGGAAATCGCATCGATCAATGCACGTATTGAAATTTTCATCACAGAAGCGCAGAGTATTCTCGATCGGATTAATAGTATCGAGCAAATCGTCAATGATCTCTATGAAGAAAAAAGACGACGTGAAGAGGCAAATAGAGTTAATCTCTTCGTGAGCTCAGCTCAATCGGAAATTGCCCAAGGGCAGAATAAAACGGAATCAATTAACTCATCCGCCAACTCTTCGTCCAATGTATCTTCCGAAGGAATTTCATGTGACGTTTGGACTCGTTTTAAACGTATTGCCGATAGAATTATGGCCGAAAAAAAATTAACTTTGGATGGAGTATGCAATAGAATAGCAATTGAAATTAGTGATTATGGTATAAGAAAGATTTGCACTCAAACTGTGAAAAATTTTTATCATAAGAATAACTCTCATAGTAAAACATTAGATAAGATTAGTGTGTGGGTGCGAAATAATGAGTAGCGGGGAAGGAACTGTCATATATGGGTTAGGGCTCGACAAATTCCTCCCTTGAAACCCTGCTTCTCATTTAGTCATA
>QZLH01000209.1:45841-108726 GCA_003833135.1 Oehlia diaphana | reverse complement strand
TTTAAAGTTTTTTTTTTTTTTATTTTTTAAAGGGGGGGGGAAAAGGAGAAAGAAAAAAAAAAAAAAAAAAAATGTTTTTTTTTTTTACTAATACTTTTCACAAATCAGAGATAGACACATAAATATTTATTTTATAAAATCAAGTTTTTTTTGAATTCGCCACTTTTGTCCCCTCATTTCTTCATTTCATCCTTTCATTAATCCGGAAAAAAATGACAAGATGTTCATCATCTGACCAAAAAAAATTTTATAAAATGATTTTTCCGTATTATCAAATGGAAGAATCAAATCAAGTAATTTATAGAAAGTTACGTTTCACATTAAATTTTTAACTCTAAAAGTAATATCAATAAAGATTTTTTATTTATTTATTTATTTCATATGCAATTTTTTTTTTTTTTACAAAGGAAAAAAGAAATTTTTGGGGAGCTATTGACAAGAAATCAAAATTTTTTTTGATCGTAACATGACTAACATCGTTACATCGTAACAATAAAAAAAAAAAAAAATGCTGAAATAAATGCTGAATAAATGAATAAATAAATAGAAATAAATGAAAAAATGAAAAAAAAATTAACGAATAAAACGAGTTATAATCTTGAATATTCCATGTCGCAGATCTTTTATTTCTTTTTAATTATTAAAAACTCCTGAACTTTAAAAAAAGAAAAAATTTTATTTTTTTTTTTTCTTTTAAACTTGAATATATTCTTGATAAATTCTTTGTAATAATAAGAATATGTTACACTATCTATACAATCATTCTTTATATGAATTCCATATTTAATCATGTTAAATTGTTTAAACAAAGAAATCATGAACTCAACTGTGCTTTTTTGCTTATCATATTGCATATTATAAACTTCTTATGCATAATCCAGAAATCATAAATCTTCATCATAATCCGTATCTATGATTCATATCATGATTCATGTCATGAGAACGAAAAAAAATACCCAGAGTCTGTGCTAAAAAAATAGAACATTCTGGTGAGGTTACATTCTAAATGCGAGATATTATATAATAAATTTATCTAGATAACAGTAAAATTAGTAAAATTACCACAATTACCCAAATATTATCTAAAATTAAAAATAAAATTACCCGAAATTATCTAAAGTTAAAAATAACAATTATCTGAATTTAAAAATAAAAATCCATTTGAAATTAAATTAAAATAAAGTTAAATAAAATTATTGCCCAAATTAAAATTAAATTGCCCAAATTAAAATAAAATTTCCCCAATTAAAATATAATTGCTCAAATAAAATTGCTTCAATAAATTGCCCAAATTAAAATAAAATTTCCCCAATTAAAATATAATTGCGCTCCAAAATAAAAATTGCCCAAATTAAAATAAAATTTCCCCAATTAAAATATAATTGCTCAAATAAAATTGCTTCAATAAATTGCCCAAATTAAAATAAAATTTCCCCAATTAAAATATAATTGCGCAAAATTGCCCAAATTAAAATAAAGTTGCCCAAATTAAAATAAAATTTCCCCAATTAAAATATAATTGCTCAAATAAAATTGCTCCAAAATAAAAATTGCCCAAATTAAAATAAAGTTATCCAAATCAAAATTAAATTGCCCAAATTAATATAAAATTACTCAAAATTAAAATAAAATTACCCACTTAAAATTACCCACTTAAATTACCACTTAAAATTATTTAAAATTATCTGAAATTACCTTTTTTCTTACATGCACTCCCTTATGAAATCAAACCAATAATCTTTTTCCTTGTCTTGAACGGTTAAATTTTCGTCATAAATCATATTTCCCTATTTGAGTAAATAATAAATTTTGAGGAAAAATATATTTTTTTTTTTATTATTATTTGTTTATTTACTTCAATTATAACCTCTTTTTGTTCTTTTATCCAGTATTCATAAAATTCACTACTAAGAGTTCCTAATTGTACGTGTCTTCTCATAATGATTTCATGATCCAAAGTAAAATCCATAAAATAAAAACCAAATGATAATTTTCTTATTCCAATATTAAAACAATTGTTTAAAAATTCTTCAATCTTTTCCTTTGAAACATTTAAATCAAATTCAACTCCAAATTTTTTTAATGATAAAGGAAAATATTTTCCAATTAAAGGAAATCTTTCATTTAAATCATTTGGTTGATTACAAGGATCCCTTAAATTTAAATATTCAAGTTTTTTACATGATGGTAAAATGATTATCAAAGATTCAATAAATTCCGGTATAGTTAAATCCAATTGAATTAAATTTGAAGAATATTTTGCAACATTCTTATAAAAATTATCAATTAAAATTTGATCTTCAGGATTATTACGTATTAAAATAAGTTTACGTAATGATGATGAAACCTTTTGAAGAAATGTTCCAATCTTTTCCAAATTCTTTATATTACATTGTAATTCCAATTTTTTCAAATTTTTAAAACTAGTATCATTACAACAAAGGAATTGATTCCAATCAGAAAGTTTTGTTAAAGATTGATCACAATCAACTAAATGTAATTCAATTAATTGATTACATTGTTTGTTATTAAAAATTTCCAATGGTACTTGTCCTGCTGAAATATTTAATGATAATAATTGTTCTAATTTATTCTTAATAGCTTCAGATATTTTTTCTAATCGTATATCCGATTTAAAAGAAAACAACACTATTTTTTGTAATTTTTCTTGATTATTTATGAAATCGGCCAAATGTTGATCGTCATTACATCCACAATGTATACTTATATCCAAAACATTTCTACAAATATTATTAAGGTCATAAATAAATCTTGGTTGTATACAAGTATTTAATGTTACCCTTTCCAATCTTGATAAAGTTTGTGTCATTAAAGGTAAATGACTTGGCAAAGGAAAATCTGATTCTTTATAATTTCTATTACAAATTTCACCTTCTAACATTTGTTTTGGATTATATGCACTTAAAACGATTTTTGCCTCGGTCATCTTATTTGTATCTCGTTGTTGATTATTAAGAATATTACTTTTTATGATAACCAAGTTACAAATTTCTTGAAATATAATATGATGATAAATTAATCCTATTAGAAAAATATATATATATAATTATATATTATATCATTTAATTCATTTAATTCATTCAATTCCATAAGAAAAAGGTTTTTACCTGTAACACAACCCAGAGAATTTAACCAGAACAATGTAGCTTTAAACATTATTACAAAGTTCAACTTTTCCATGAATAAACAATAATCAAACATTGGTACACTTTCATTCTTAGTTTCATCAATAATTATTCCATAAACATTTCTTAATTTATTTTTAACTTCAATTGATAAACATTTCACTATAGTAGAAATTATTGAACATAATTTTTCTTGTGGTGATTTAGTATTTTTTAAAGGAAAAGTTGCTAATTGAATAGGACATTTCCATAATATACGCATCGCATTTGCACTCCACTTTCTATTTACTAATGCACATACTAATAAATCATTGATATAAAGATTTCCAAATATTTCTGTAAGTAATTCTGGAGAGAATTGTTGTATAATCATTATGTTTCAAAGATGAGAAAAAGTTAAAAAAAAAAAAAATAAAAATAAAAGGAATGAGAAAAAAATTTTTAATTTAATCTATTTAATATATAAATGATTTTATAAGTAATCCATTGCGTCATAAGCTTAAAAGGGATAAGTATACTAACCGCGGTCTTTTAAAAAAATTTGATCATTAGATGAAATAATTATTGCAAAGTTTAATTTATTAAGCTCAAGATAGATAATAGTTAGAAATCTATAGGATTTTTTAAAAAGATCTGGAAAAAAAAAAAAAAAATTTTGCATAAAAAAAAAACTTGTTTCGTTTCAAATGAAATTACTTAAAGTTCCCCCAAAAAATTTTTTTTTTACCTTTTTGATCATCTAATCACGTGATATAACAGACGAACATATCCAACCACATGATCAGGTTATTACTACAAATTTTTTTAAATTTTTTTTACTTTGCAACTTATTATTGTTATTATCTTAGATCATATTTAGGAAGAATAAAACATTTTATTAATTATAATCGCACATGGTTCGTTTATTTATGTACAATATTTTTTTCCGATCATTCAATGGTTAAAAAAAAAAAAATCGAGATTATCATCTTTTTGTATTAAACGAAAAAAAGAAAAGTAATTTTTAATTATCCCGACATGTGGCGCAACGTAGCAAAAAAAAAATTGTTTCGATTTTACCCGGATTTCCGAGAAATTTTTAATCGTGAGATTTGTAGTGTAGTACAAATATTTGGGAAACAAAAAAATTTGAAAAAATATCCCTGCAGTGTTTGAAAACAGAAGATTCGAATTATCATTTATATGTACAGTACATACATATATATGTATTCGAATAATCGAATCTCGAGCGGAATCGTGATAATCTTGATCTTTTATTAAAATAAAGTTTTTTTTTTTTGAAATATTTGCGAATTATGACCTCATCATTTATATATAACCGGCTATTAAACCGCCTTAGGAAAATCATCTTTTTTTACGACCAGAAAAACTTTCATTCTATTGTATAATTGTCACAAATCATAAAAGGTTAAAGACAAATTTTTATTCGCTAAAAATAATGAAAACAATAACGGGAATTTAATAAGTAGAAAATAAGTAATTTAAATAATTTCCTAATTTAGACTAGAATTATGCATACTTAACAAACATTGCAGAATTGTTTTCTATATATATATATAATTGATCACATGACGTATATTATGCGATAAATGTAAAGTGACTAAAATATTTTTATATTTTTTGATGATTTCTCAAACCATGAGTACATAAAATTTTCGTCACTCTCCAATTAAAAAAATTAATCTCTTTTTATACAAAACAATGAATAAATTAATAACTAATGTAAATTTCATCATTGTAATTTACCTAATTATCGATTTATCTGTACTCAATAAACAATAGAAATGTACGTTGTCGTGACATCCGTTATGTGCTTCCATAATTAAAATTCTATAATGGTAAGAATAAAATTTTATCCTTTGTATTATATGGAATTAATGATTTCCTTTGCATGAATTTTAATTGGTCGAAAATAATTTGATTATTTATTTCCTATTTAGAAACTATTCAAGTTTTTTCGAAAAAGTATTTAAGTGATGAATTTTTATAATAATAAAGTTTATTATTTTATTTTATTTTTAGATATTAATATGAATAATAATCAATCGATAGAAATTAATGTTAGTGAAGAAACTTTAGAATCATCAAATACTAATTTAGAAAAGCATGATAACCTCGCAGAATTACAGGAAACTAAAAGGGAATCATCCGAAATATCTGAAATAACTTTAATTGATTTTGCAGATGTTGCAGATGTTGAATCAACAACTGTATATTCTTCATATGATGATCCAAAAAATTGGTCACCGAAAAAGAAAGTTTTAATTCTTATTATTATCTCACTTACCTCGATGATTTCCCCAATGGCTAACACGTAAACCATATTTTTATTTTATTTTAAATATAAATTATTTTAAAATTGTATTAAATAAAATTTATTTTGTATAGAATGTATTATCCTGCTGTTATAGATGTACGCCATTATTTTCGAACCACCGAGTTTATCGTTAACGTATCGGGTAAAATTACAATGAGTACAATATATTATCATTTGCATTTTTTAACGAATGTAACGAATTTTTAAATATATATATAGTAAGCGTATACGTATTCTTCACGGGCACCGCAGTAAGCATAAAAATTTTTTTTTTTTCATCATGTTTAATAAATTAAATAAATAAAATAATAATAATTAATCAATCATTTTGATCAGCCACTTTTTGTCGGAGGTTTCTCTGATGTTTATGGAAATAGACGTCATCTTTATTTGATTGCTTTATCACTTTTCGTTGTTCCAAGTGTTGTATGCGCTTTAGTAAAAAATGTTTGGGTATTGATTGCAATGCGATCGTTACAAGCTTGTGGTTCATCTTCAACTCAATGTCTTGGTGCTGGTGTCATAAGTGACATTTACGTTCCAACAGGTATCTGCAGTTTGTACTGTTTAGCTGTTTGTTTTTTTTTATAATTCTTAACCTCATTTTTTTATTTAATCCATAGAAAGAGGTCGAGCCTATGGAATTATGTATCTTGGATTTTATATCGGAGATTTGGGTGGTCCTATAATTGGTGGATATCTCACGGAAAGTCTAGGATTTAAATGGATATTTTGGCTTCTAGCTTCTCTTGGATGCATTCTTTTTTTAATAATATTCTTCTTTCTTCCTGAAACATTTAGACGTAATAATATTTCTTCATCACTTCAACTTTCTTATACATTAAAACAAGCATTTCAAAAAGTAAACCCATTAATTCCATTAAAACTCCTACGTTTTCCCAATGTAGCATTAAAAATTATATATATGAGTTCAATTTGGGCATTTATGTATGTACAGAACGTTATAATACCAACATTTTCTGATACATATAAGTTATCATCTTTTACTATTGGTTTAACTTTTCTTGCTCCAGGTATAGGATATTTAATTGGTAGTGTTTTAGGTGGTCGATATTCTGATTATGTTTTGGCTAAATATGAATCAGAACATGATGGTCAAAGTTATCCGGAAGTTAGATTAAAAAGTATTTGGATTGGTTCCATATTAATACCTATTTCATATTGTGCTTTTGGATGGTTACTTCAATTTAAAATTAATTTAATTTTTCCTATTATTTCAATGTTTATAGGTAAGTTTATTAATAATGTTTTATTAAAATAATCTTTTTATTCTAATCCTTTCTTTAATTATAGGCGGATTTGGTTCATTATTTGTTTTTAATTCAACAATAACTTATTTGGTTGATTCATATCCTGAATTTAGTGCATCAGTTATTGCATTAAGTGATTTTATTCCTTGTACATTGGCTACTGCTTATATTATTATGACTGTTCCAATAAGAAATGCTATTGGTATTGGATGGTTATTTACCATATTAACTTCTATTAATTTATTAAGTATTAGTTGTATTATTCTTGTATATTTTAAAGGAAAAAACTGGAGAGAAAAACAAAATACTAATAGAAATTCATAGATTACATTACCAACAATTCTAAAAAAAAAAACTATTATATATATAATATATTATAACTTAATTTTGTAATTAATTAGATAGATTTTTTTTTAAAAAAAAAAATTTGTATATTTATGTAATATATATAGTGTTAAATAAACTTAAAAAAAAATTATTAATATTAATTAATAAAATTTATTATTAAATAAACTTTAAATTAAATGTATAAAATTAACAAAAATATTAATTGTTTTATATATGTATAAAATATAAACCTACTGCTTTCAATAAGATTAAATTTTATTATTATTATGAATTTATTTTAATTTCATTACTAGTGAAATTTAAATTACAAATAATTTATTTAAATTTTATCTTATATATTTATTTTATATAGGCAATATAATTTTACAGAATATTTTTTTTTAAAATAAATAACAAATAAAACTATAATCTGAAATTACAATTATTTATTTTTTTTTTTATTTAAAGTTTATTTTATTAAAATATTACTAAATATTATTGATAGTAATTATTACTGATCTAAAAAATTTTTAATTAATATTTAATTTTTTATAATTTATACAATGTTTTTATATGAAAAAAAAAGAATTTTTAAGTTTAAAAAGATTATTATTTTAAGAAAAATGCAATATTTTGATTTTTACATATAATTATTAATAGTATAAGACTAACTTTAACCCAAAGTGAGATAATTTAAATTATTAGTAAATTTATATAATCATATAATTTTACCTAAATTTTCAAAAAAAAATGTAAAAAACATTGTTAAAAAATGTAAGAAAACTTGGTTATTATACTTCATAATATTTAAATAAATAAAATTTATATAAAGTAAATTGAAAATAACACAAATAATTTTTTTTTTTTAAAAAAAAAATATAATTGGCAAAAAATCATGTAAAATATAAATTTTTAGAAAAGTAATTTAATCCAGGTTATTTAATCCAAAAGGTAAATTATTATAATTTTATTATATATAAATTTATAAAAAAAATGAGATTTTTTTATATTAAAAAAGACTGTTATTCAGATAGTTCTAAAAAAATAAATTATATTTTTTACTTTAAAAAATTACTTTTTTAATATATTTAAAATCTAATAATAATTATTTTATTTAAATTTTTAATAATTGATTTTTATTACAAAAAATTTTCATATATATATGATTTAGGCAATATTATAGCCCAAAATTATGAAATTAACAATATGACAAATAAATGTATGATATGCATAACAAATAAGATTTTTACAAAAAAAATTTCAGTAATACCGATAATATCTCATATAAATTTGATTTATGCACCATTCTCAATATAAATCTTTTAATAATTTTTTTTATTAGTTTGTATAAAGATATAAATTATTTTTTATCTTTACAATAATTCTTTAACTATATTTCTAATACTTCTCCAAAAAACATATCCTACTTGCATTATCTGAATTTTAACGATTCTGCCATATGTAAAGACTTTAAAATTGCTAATCACAATTTATGGAGTTGATACTTTCTAAAAAAATAAAAAATTTGGGAAATAAAGTAATAAAAAAGATAAACATATTTCTTATTAGGTTTGGTTTTTTTGTGGAAGAGCAACTTTTAATATGTAAATCATGAATTTATCATATCATTCCAAAATTAAACAACTCTCTGAAAATAAGCAATTCTGACCTATATTATGATAATTTTGATCAGAATTATAATTATTTTAGCTAAAATTAAGTTCAAAAAAGGATTATTTAATTTTAGAATAGTATAGTAAATGAAACTCTAATCCAAATGGTGATATGAATAACTTTTAATATATATGTAAATCATGGATAAAGTATAAGTGAAATTTTAGTTTCACTATATATGATCTATTTTTTTTGTACCTCTAAACTTCTTATATAATAACTTGAAATCACAATATATTTATTGCTAATGACATTTTTTTTTAAAGATCAATCTTAAATTTAAAGATGCAAATTACTTATAAACATTTTAAACATCAATAATTAATCAATGAAATTAGGGTTGTTATTTGAAATATCTAATTTTATGAAAAATTAATGATTCACAATTATTTAATATTAACTATTATTATAATAAATATTAATTAAAGGTGTGCTTGATAATAGGTGTTTTCAATGTTAGTAAGAAGTTAAATAAAATTGAGATAAAAGTTCTAAAATTGATGGAAGAATCTTAGATTCAAAGATCTGTATATCAAAGAGCAGACTAGTGAGTATTTAAAATTAATATTTTTTATTTCTTTCTAAATGTAATGTTTTACATAACAAATTATTTCTTTTTTTCATAATATCTAGATGTTTAGCTCATGCAGGAAATTTTCAAGATTATGAGGATTACAATAAAGGAACTGTAACTAAAAAACTAAGAAGTAATTTATTACATCGCTCTATGAACATACAATAAATATCTATTATTTTAAAGTCTGATGATGTAATCAAAAATAATAGATTTAGAAGATGTACTTGCCAATGCTACCAGTGATAATGCAGAAGTAATACCAATAAGTGAAGGGAAAAAACAAAAGCTTGTCTTATGAGTATTTTGAACAAAATTCATAGCTCAGGATTTAAAGATTTCTGATTTTATTTCTATCCATTAAAGTCAGAATTGGAAGAACCTTAGAACATAGAAAATACCAAAAAATGACCAGCTGAATAGATTTCTTCCGTTATTACATCTCCTTCCAACCTTTGCAATATCATAATACCCTTCTTATAATAATGCTAAATCACATAAAGATGCTTAGATGATTTGAAAGAAATTAATACAGAAACCTTATTGGGGTAACTTTGGCATTTACTACCTTCTATGTAATAACTTTATACAAAATAATGATTCCATAAAAATATTAATTAATTATACATATATTTGGTCTTCCAAAGGAAGATTTATAAGGTCAAAAACTACAGATATTTAGATATTTATAATATTTTGTCTATCTAATTAAATAACCAATAATCATTTTTCTCAAGTTGTTTTATAATCTCACTATTTTCCTTAACTGTTAATTTATGTTATTTGTTATCTTTCACAACTTTTAAAGTTTCTAAAATTTTATTCTTCAATATTGTCATTGCTGCAATAAATATTTATTTGAGATGTAAAAAAGTAAATATTCTCGTGACTTGCTGTGCATATCATGTGACTTTTACGCTATAAATATTTATTTGGGATGTGTGTTGCCCCAAGTTGACGATTGCCCAAAATCAACGATCGGCCTAAATTATCAGCCCATCTTTAAGAATTTTCAAAGCATTACTTTTCACATATATCGTCAATGATTATCGTCAATTTGGGGCATATTTGAGATTTGGGGCACAACATGTCGGTACCGTACGTCCGTACCGCGTATCATATGTCACATGTTTTGTAAATTATTTACAGCATTCATAAATATTCCTTCCTTTAAAACATTTTTAATGTAAGTTGTTTTTTCCTTTAACCTTTTTTAATTTAAGCAAAAATAAATTTTATTAATAGATACCCGTGATTTCTCCCATATCATATATGACGAAAATTATAATGAGCCAGTGATATTGAAATGAAAATGTTCGGGAAGAAGCTTTGGATACAAGAGAACATGAAACAATGTTCTATTTGTAAATAATGGTATCATGATTCACGAAATTGCCCTGACTGTATATTAATATGATTAAGGTTATTATCATACGTTTACATATTAATCATATTAATCGCAAAGTCATGTGACAGGTAAGATATGATTCCCAAAATTCACGCACTAGATCTGTTGTACGAATCCCCTAGTATCAAGAAAATTTTTCATCTGCCACTTTAGCGATATTTTCATCGAAATAATTAAAAGTAGCACTATATTCGTTCCCATTGTACTCATTCCTTGCATATGCTCTAATTTCCATTTCTCCAAAACATAATTCAAAATAAACTTTCCTGTCTTTACCAAGTTGTTTATCTGGTAAATCAATAATAAAGTCTCCCAATTCCTTTACACCATCATCATCACAATATCTTGCATTCTCATTGTCTGTAATTAATATCCGACACCACATTTTTTCTTGGTCACTAATTTTTTATAAGAAAAAGAATGTTATTTGAATATACATTTTTTTTTAAATAAATATTAAAAACAATTACCTATTTTCTGGATGAGAAGTTTGAAAAAATTTTTGCCCGACTTCAACGGTTGTTCCTTTTCTGGCTAATGGCTTAAAAACTAAAACATATCCACTATCTCTTTTTCTATCAGGCGCATCAATACTTTCATTGTACGGTCTAAGAGTTGATCTTCCGTAAGTATATTTCAATACTCTATTCTTAATAAGCTTTTTGTTGGTTCCATATCTTACTGCACCACGTACAACAGCAGCAATTGGTTGATGAGGTATTATAATGTTATCAACCCGAACCATAAATTCTTTTCTTATTCTTTCCTGTAAATATTTTGATTCACTAAATCCTCCAACTAAAAATATGGTTGAACATGTTTTATCATGATTAAGTTGATCATGAATTAAATTAGTAATTTTGCTGATAACTGGATCAAACATATTTTTAACATCATCAAATCCAAGTCCAATGAGCCAATCATCATCTTCTAAACGATTCTTCTTTGATCCAGTAATGTATTGTTTTAGTATTGGACAGTCTTGCTATAAATATACAGTATAAATTAAAATTAATAATTATTATTGCATTATAAGAATATATTTAAAATTTTACCTCAATATCCAATTCATAATTTTTATATTCTTCTTCAATGCCAGTAAAAGGCAATTTAACAATTCTACAAAATTCTTGTATTAAATATTGATACTTTCCATAATGATTTTCAATTAAACGACTAATTGCTAATTCTCCAACTTTTGATTCAAGAAATTTTATAAATTCTTGGTCGACACAAGTACCACCACAGTAATCTCCTGTTCTTATAGTTTCTTCACCTAGTTCATCCTTATTTAATAGTTTACGAATTGTTAAATCAACAGTTCCACCACCACAATCAACGACTAAGAATGATCCTAACAACAAAATTAATCGTTATCGAAACTCTCTACCGTTGTAAAATATTTGATTACAAAATGTTACTTACTTCCGATATAATTATCGATCTCAGTTTCAGGAATTTTATCTATACAATATATTGCCGCTGCCTCGGCTAAAAGTAAATAAATGAAAAAAAAAACATAACATTTATTTATTATTTTAAATAATGTTTTAATTATAAAATGGTGTTTCGAAGAGTTTTTTTATTGCTTACGTTCGGTAGTGAATTGTAGTTTATATGTCTTTTTGTTACTAATTAAATTAGCATCGTATGCGCATTCTCTCAATATTTTCTTCGATCTTTCTGGAAATTCCGCTGGAACTGCCAGAACAAAAAGTACTTGGTGCCATTCAATACCAGGCCATCGAGTTGACACGGTCTTTTTAATCAACTATTATTATATAAAAACAAATCATAAAATTAAGATGATATAAAACGTAATACCATTTGATATTTAAAGGTCAATATATATTGATTACCTTTCCTATAGTAAGTAATAAGTTTTTTTTTTAAAAAAAGGAATATATATATATATATAATTTATTAGCTTTATTTTGAATTATTTATATATTAAAAGCTATTAAGCCAAAATAATATTATATACCAATTTCTCGAAGATAATCAGTAATAGCTTTCTTATAACTTAATTTAGATGGAAGATAAGGCTTTTCTGATTCTGGTATATCCCCCAAATGTAATTTAAATAATTCAATAGGAGATTTATGAGATTTATGCAATGCTGGATATCCCCAACAATCGACTTCTTCAAAATTTTCATCTTTATATTTTAATACTGTATTTGTCTTTAATTGTCCCATTTTTTCAGGCCATTCCTCGTTGGTTATGATTATTGGATGTGATATATGCGTGTACGAGAATCCCTATTTTATTTCAAGAAAAAAATAATCAATTATAAAATGTTTAAAATGTAAATAAATAAATAAAGATATGCGCGTATATGTTGATTTTAAATTACCGAATAAGTAGTGCCGAAATCTAAAAAAAAATCAATTTCAATTAAAACTTCAATTAAAAATACTGATTTCTGCGGTAATTTTTTAGTATAACTTTTTTTTTTTTTTTTTTTTTTTTTTTTGTTAATTTTTATTACCTATACCGACGACGACACGAATATCTCCGCTGATGGACATTTTTCTTTCTTTTTTTTCTAAATTTTTCATAGAGGATTTTATTTTATATAAAAAAAAATCTTTTCAATTTTGGAAACAATGGTTTAAATTAGGACTGATTTTTATTATTTTTGTTAAACAAACCTTTAGATTAACGGATTAGGGTGATATCTGCATGTATATGTGCTTTGAAAAAACACAATTATCATATTATAATTGATGTATCTAATCATGATTTCGGTTTCCCACTACATTTGGTACCACATGAACAGTTTTTTTTCTTATCAAAATCTTCCCATTGTCAAATAAATTGAAAAACGCCCAATCAATGTCAATAAGCGTATTTTTTAATATTCTAAACTCTTTTTAAGCTATCATAGTAAAATCGAGAAATAAATTAAAAAGGCTGCTACTTTAACAGTAATTTGTCCGGTAATCACATGGTCGAAAATAATTAATTGGTGTTATCTGAACTCGAAAAGATTATTATTAGTCATTCATCACCAAAATTATCAAAACAATCAATTATTCAGGTTAGATTTTTAAAGTCAATAATATAATGAGAATAATAGGTATTGAATTATTTACTTTTTAAACATAAATTCATAAAATGTTACAGTAAAGTTGATTACCGAGATTAAGCATAAATGCCAACCATGGTTCAAATCTTCATAATTCTGGCCAGATATATTTACTTTTGGGCGGTGTAGTAATTTCTTCTACAAATATAAAATCCCTGCCACAGTATTTATAATGTCACAGAGTTTTAATTTTATATAGCATATAGCCATAAACAATTTTTTGCAATAAATCACTGGATCTTGATGATTGGATACGTTTTTTTCTATAATTGTGATTTATTACTCTGATACGACGATAATGTATGATATGACCTCCAGTTACACTGTATAGAATTTAATATGAAAATATATGAAAAAAATATAGTTGTGTTACACGGATATACTATTATTCATTGATTATTGTAGTACATATATACGTAATAATTGCAACATACTAATTAGCCGTATATCATTTCACATGACTATACGATAACCACCATCTATAGTTCTATACTACTATTCGTACTACTACTCCTGTATACTGTGGTTATGCAGGTTATGCAATCGGTTATTTAAGATCCGACATAAATAAATTAAATAAGATGTCTTGTCCAAAAATTTTTTTTCTCATCAAAGTATCGATGGACGGTCAAACATAATTTTAATATAGATAAATTAAATAAGATGTCTTGTCCAAAAAATTTTTTTTCTCATCAAAGTATCGATGGACGGTCAACAACTTGGCCAACAACAGGAAGGTCAACCTGATCAACGAACTTGGTACGCGAGTCTTTGGGAAATTACGAAAAAATTATATGGTAAAAAGTTTTCTGTGCCGTTTCTTTGCTAGTCAACATATCATAAATCTGTATATTATATCTTTAGTTTTCATTAGCACTCTCGTTAAAGCCATCCGACTTATTGGAATACTAGTGTCTTTTGTATACTTGTTAATTTATGTTATACGAATAAATGACATATGTACAGTAACCTTAAATGATGCCACCTGTTTCACGTAATAACATCTTGATTTTTAGGAAATGACTTCATTAAACAAAGATATAAGGACTTAGGGTTTGAAGAGCTTACTAAGATGAGTAAAATGTTCGAACATCACCTCAAACTCGTCAACAGAGAGATCTTAAGTTATGAATAAAGAGGTTGTCACCACGATCAAGCTAATTGAGGGTAAAATAGGTTTCCTGAAGGTAAACTCAATCTCGTTAACAAAGAGATTGAGTTTAAGTGCGAATCTGTGGTGGAAAGAGGTATTGATTTGGAGGTAAGAATTTGTGAGCAAAATTGAATAATTTTGTTGTTTGATTAATCTAAATTATGTCAATTACAGAATTGGAGTTATACTTTTATTGCAATGATCATAATGCTCATTGCACTCGTCGTCCTTTGCGGAAAATAAATGAAAAATTCATAAAAAAAAAAAAAATTAAAAAATCTAGTGAAAACTTTAATATTTTCAATAGATATGTTAGGTCAAAAGCTATAAATTATTATTCAAAATCTTGATCCAATTTTTCAAAGTTTCATATATATTATTGCATATTTTTTAGTCTTCTATAATTTACAGTATGAAACTCAATAATTTTCTTAAAAATGGGTAGAGTTCTGCAAACTTTATTAATAATTGCAAATTAGAATTAGATGGAATATCACTTGTAAAATAAAATGCACACACGTTTAAAAAATTCGAAGTAAAATCTTTATTAAATTTTTGTAAAGCTGGCTGGCTTTTAAGAAAAATGAATGTAAAAAATGGTAGAGAGCGGGATGTTCTATTCAGCATTATTATCTAACCATCTGCTAATTTACTATATTTCGAATCACTGTATCCATAATAAAAACTTTTTATAGTAGCCCTTTTTCCCGTAAGTTGATAGTCAACAGAATAATAGTTTTTTATTGATCATTTCCTGAGGAATCGGTTTTTGTGATACTTTCGATTTCATTATTTCTTAAAGAAATTTCTGTAACAAGCGATAAGTTGGAAGAGACAGTTGACTCACGTTGAATTTTCTTCTCCAAATTGCATTGCCTTATCCCATCACTAACACTTTTCTTATGTGCATCATCCAAGAAAGCTTCTATTTTCCTATCCTCCAATAACTTCTAATCTCTCAAACAAGATGGCGGAAAAGTGGCCTTATTACACTGATCTGTAATGCATTGACAACTACTTCGGAAATATCTTTGATTGGCTGTTTGCTTCCTCATCTCCATCTCTTAGTTCGGCCTTTCAGTTCAGCAACTTTCATCATCATGCCTAACATTCTCGGCTGAAGAATCTGCTTTGTTTTTCTCCAACTCCTCGATTCTAGCCTTGAGTTTAGCATTCTCAGCATCATGCCTCTCATTATATTCCTCATTAAATCTTAGAGTCTCCGCATTCCTGCGTTAAGTTCAGCTACTTCAGCATCAAACAGTGAGAGCTTGTTTTTAAGATCAGGAATCACAGTATTCTCCTTTCTAAGCTCTGCATTCTCAGCCTCAAGCTCTGTAATGCGCTGTCTCAATAAATCAAGGTTGGTTGAGTTAGCTTTGTTAACAAACATGTTTGATAAATTTTTTCATGACAAAGAAATGTTTCAATGTTATGAGTGGTGAATGCAAAGTCTCGCTTTATTAATACAGAGACAAAAAATAAATATAATGATCGGGACGTAATCCTGCTGATACATGAAGACTATACTAATAATTGCGTAATATACGGCTACTCCTTAATAAATTTTTTCATCCTTGCTCTCTTACTATCTGGTGAGTCATCAACTTTGACCCTATCCTTCAACAAACTTACGATCACCTCCATAACCTTTTTAACACCTCAGCGTATACATGCTGCCCAAATTATTTTGGGATACTATAATTATAATTTGGAACGCCGTAATTCATTCAGTTTATATATAATTTACTATATAAAGTGCCAAAATATTTTGGGTGGCATGTATACCTTGGCGAAGTTCTGCATCATCTTCCATTATTTTCTCGATAAGTATTATGTGATAGTTGTCTTTCAAGCAATAAATCCTTTTTGGTGTGTACATGAGAAAATACCAGTCTGAAGTTAAACGAAGAAAGACACGAGTTAGTATATACGAACGATTGATAAAAAAAATCACATGTTATAGTGTCTTTAGCCAAGCTCTACCTGTGGTCACAATTCCATAGAGATAGTCAAACTCATTATTGAATACCAAGGATGCTTTCCTTTTTCTTGTATTTGTATGGTGAGAGCTTTCAAGTTGCATTATGTTCTGCATGAATCCCGCTACCAAATCCTTTTGTTTTCCTTCTATTATAGCTATCAACTCCTCATTGATGACATCTATGACTTTCTTGATTGCGTAATTGACTCGGCCAGATGCTTTTTCACTTACAACTTTGAACCAGAGGTCCATGGTTATTCTTTTCTTAGTGATTCTTTTGGCGATATAGATGGATGCATATAATATTAGAGAAATATACTCATAACGCAAAGCCTCATTCCTGCTTGTTGTCAAACCTATAATTTCCATCCTACGTTTTATTTCTGTTATACACTGCTCCAGTTCTTCGTCTTCATCATCAATTTTTACAGGCTCTGGCTCAAAGGGCGGAATTTTGTTATCTCATTGCTATCAATCCCATACTTGCGCAATACCTCACCAACTCTTTCTTAGTCTTGTACAAGGAGAACGACCTCAGCCTTACATTCCTTAGCGAACTTCATAAGTCTCTTAGCTGACCCCAATTTCATTTCATAATGTTCAAGTTCTTCCTAAGTCAAGTCCAAGAAGTCCAGGCCATTAACCTCTTCATTTTCTAAGATTTTGATAGCCAGCTCATTAAGTCCTAATTCTCCTGTCCCTGCAAAAATTCTATAAGTTTGGCCATATCATATTAGAAGTAAGCGAGATTTTGGTTTATATTAATAAATTTTAATTATCTCATTTTATAATTAATAAAAAAGCTTTAGTTCTGTAATGTAATACTCTTTCTTTGTCCTTTTATAATAATATATAATAATGATGAACTGATAATTTAGGTTATACTAGTTTTAATTTGGGCTGGTACTATAGGTTTGGCCCAAATTAAAAAATTGTAAACTTATAATTCACCAAAATTATATTTTTTTAGTTTTTTAGAATTAAGCATAATATAAACCAGAATTAGATTTTAATCTGCATTATGATTTACAAATAATATATATATGTACTGATGTTTCAATGTACTTGGTATATTAAAGTTTAACTGTACTTATTTTGTTATATAAAGGTGCTGAATTTGACCTTTGAATAAAATTAAGAATTTGCTGTATATTAATTTTTCATTCATATATATAAATTCCAAAAAGTTAACCATAAAGTTAGTAAGAATTAGAATTTAATCTTTATTATAATTTGCTAACAAATTATATGTACCAATATTTTAATATAACAATATTTGTATTAATAATTCTATTTTATTATAAGTTTCTATTTACTATCCAATTTGATATTTTTTCTATATACTTCCATTTATTACTTTTATTTACCTTACTTAACCTTTTAACTAAAATAGTTTTTCTTTTTCATTATTTCTTAATTTAATAATTAAGGATGTACTTTTTCATTATAAGAAAAAGGTAAAAAGAATCAAAAGTTTATAATGTAAAAGAAATGTATTGGAAATAAATATTTATCATTTTATTAATTGAAATATACGGATTTGAAATTACAAGTCTAATATTTGAACTATAATTACTATGTTTATTAAAATCATTTAGTTAATTTAATAATTAATATATAATAAATTGCAATATTACAATTTTTATTCTTTAAAATAAATATAATACAAATATCAAAATTACTTTACATGGCTTTTATGTTAAACTTCATCTAAAATTTCACTCATTTCAGCAATATCTTTATCATAATAATCAAAGGTAGCTTCATATTCTTGTCCATTGTATTCGTTTTTTGCATACACTTGAATTTCCATTTTGGCAAAACATAATTCAAACTGAACTTTTCTATCTTTACCAAGATGTGCATCTGGTAAATCAATAATAAAATCACCTAATTTTATTACACCATCTTCATCAGGATATTTTACATCATCTCTTTCTGTTATTAAAATTTGGTACCACATTTTTTCTTGATCACTAATTTTTTTTAAAAAAAAGGTTATTCGAATTTTATTTTTTGTTTTGTTATGTTATTTATTTTAAATGATTACCTGTTTTCCGGATGAGAAGTTTGAGAAAATTTTTGATCAACATCAACGACTGTTCCTTTTTTGGCCAATAATTTAAAAACTAAAACATGTCCACTTTCTCTCTTTCTATCAATCGGATCAATATTTTCATCATATGGTCTAAGAGTTGACCTTCCATAATTGTATTTCAATACTCTATTCTTAATAAACTTTTCGTTAATTCCATAACTTACTGCTCCACGTGCAACAGCAGCAATTGGCCGAGGAGGCACTGAAATTTGTTGTTCTTTAAATTCTTCTTGGATTCTTTTTTGTAAATATTTCGATTCACCAAATTCTCCAACCAAAAACATGATCGAACATGTGTCATCTTTTACAAGTTGATCACGAATTAATTTAATTATTTGGTTAATAACTGGATTAAACATTTTTTTAACATCATTAAACGCAAGTTTAATCGTCCATCGATTTTCATTTGAGTGTTGTTTAGTAACGTATTGTTTCAAATTTGGACTTATTTTCTACATAGTTGTAGATTAAGTATAAAATATAATTATATTTAAAAATGAATTATTAAAGCACTAACCTTAATATCCAATTCATAGGCTTTATATTCTTCTTCAACACCAGTAAAAGGCAATTTAGCGTTTTTACAAAATTCGTGTATCAAAAGTCGATATTGCCCATAATGATGTTCCTTTAAACTGTTGATTGCGGATTTTCCAAGTTTTCGTTCAAGAAATTTTATAAACTCTTGATCGATGTAAGTCGAACCACAGAGGCCTCCAGTTCTTATAGTTACTTCTCCTAATTCGTTCTTACTTAATAGTTTACGAATTGTTAAATCAACGGTACCACCACCACAATCCACAACTAAGAATGATTCTAACAATAAATAATTAATTATTATAAATATTTACTCGGCCTAAGCTACCATAATAGATTACAGAACTTACTTCCAATATAATCATAGATTTTAGTTTCAGAAATATTATCTATACAATATATGGCCGCTGCTTCAGCTAAAAATAGATAAATATAAAAAAATTATTATTAAAAATTATAAATAGTGTTTAAGAATTTTTCATATTGCTTACGTTCTGTAGTGAATTGTAGCTTATAAGTTCTTAAGTTATTTATTAAATTAGCATCGTATGCACATTTTCTCAATATTGATTTTGATTTTTCCGGAAATTCCGCTGGAACTGCAAGAACTAAAAGCACTTGGTACCATTCAATACCAGGCCAACGAGTTGTCACAGTCTTTTTAACTAACTATAGCAGATATAGGAATAAAAATTCTATTTAAAAAAGAATCATATATATTATATAATATTAGGTAAAATTTAGTCACCTTTCCTGTAAGCGTTTTTTTTTTTAAAAAAAAAAATATCGTTAATTTGCTTATATGATATAAAGTCATTGAGTTCAAATTTATTTTTACTTGTTTACCCATTTCCCGAAGATAATCAGTAATAGCTTTCTTATAGACTAACTTAGAAGGGAGATAAGGTTTGTTAGATTTTTTATCCTTATCCAAATTATCCAAATCACTCAAATGTAATTTAAATAATTCGACAGGATTTATGTCTTTTTCAGTTGTATTAACTAACGCTGACGGTCCCCAACATTCGACACTTTCAAAATTGTCATCATAACCTAAGATCGTGTTTGTTTTTAAGTTTTCTATTTGATCCCAATACTCAATTTTATCATTTTTAGTTGTATTTGGCACTTGTTCGGGCCATTTATCATTAGATGCAATTATAGAATTTGATAAATGCGCGAATGAGAATCCCTAATTTGTTATGATGAAAATACAGTAATCGTGATTGTTAAAAACGTTCAAATTTTTTTTTTTTTAAAAAAAAAAAAATTTGAATTACCGAATAAGTTGTACCGAAGTCTTTAAAGATATTGACAAAATTAACAGCTAAATTTAGTTACTGTAATTTATAAAAAAAAAAAGATTTTCTTTGCTGATTGTTTTAATTACCTATACCGACGACAACTCGAATATTATTACTGATGGGCATTTTTGTTTTTGGTTTATTTTTCGTAAAAGATTCATTTATATCTAAAAAAATTACTTTTCTTTTTTGGAAACAATGGTATTAAATTAGAAGATACCTGCATGCAATGCTAGGTTTTGGCCATATTTTTTTAGGGCTGACCAAAACCTGATCAATACCTGAACAAAACTGACAAACTTTCCTGCATGTATATGCGCATTTATTACGTCTTATCAAAATTTTTCATTTAAAATTTTCTCATCACCATTTAATTTAAAAAAAAGTAAACTTTCTCTTTCAATCAGTATGTAATCTACAGTATATAAATAGTTAACTTCAATATTACGCAATCATAGTAAAATTAATAAAATTAGAAAATCGCTGTTACAATTTTAGTTTTAATCTAGCCTCTAGCATTTTTGCTTACTTTATTTTTAATTTCTGATTACTTAAGAAACTTTTAGCACTGGAAAATTTACAAGTGTAAACGAATTATTATTTTACATTAACAGAAAATTTCAATTAAAGCCTAAATTTTATTTTCATTTTTTTTTAAAAAAATTGTAATTTCTATAATTTTATCATACTAATAAGATTTTCTAGCTTTCTTGACCAATTTTAATATTTTTAGATTTATAAATATACTTTGGTAAAGAATATTCTAAGAAATAATTAATTAAGTTATAAAATAATAAAATATTAGTATCTGGTATATATTAAAAATTTTTATATTAAAAAATACAGTTGCAAAATTAATAATTAATAAATTATAAATAAAACTTACAATTATTTATAATATTATATTTACAGTACCTAAAATGTTTTTATTAACAAATGAACTACAGAAGGTGATCAGAATTATCCAGCACTTTTTAAGTTGAAAAAACTCATATATATATAATTTAGCAATAATAAAAATTTAAGTTAAACAAATTCATTATGTTTTTGTTTATCAATTTAGATAAAATTTTAATAATAAATTCTATTCCATTTGCAAAAATAAATTCCCAATTCATGAAATATGCTATTGATAGATTTTTTATAATATTTTTTTAATATATTTTTAATATAATACTTTTCAAGTAGTTTTATTAGAAAAATTTAATAAGATATACAAGTATAATATTAAAAAAGAATTATGCCTAAGGTTGCTTGCTGAAACCTAAGGGTTTAGGCAAGATGGCGTTTTGTCAAAAAGCGAAATTCTACCAAAACTATATTAAAGTTATATTAAAAAACTGGTGAAACTCTGGAGAAAGGTGAAACTGCCGAAACTTATTATAAATGCTGAAACTGCCAAAACTCTGCCGAAACTATAATAAATCTATAGTAAAATTTTGACGAAACTAATCGTAGAATTTTGAAGAGGTTACCTTAATTATGCCATAATATTGCATATTAATTACAGGTATTATGGAAATGTAATCCTATGTAATTTATAAAATTTTTTGAATTTGTGAAGTTTGTGAATTTTAAAATTTAAAATTATATATTAAGATTATTTTAAAATCTAGTAATTGAAATTTTGTAATTTTAGATTTATCAGATTCATTTCACTGAAAGAATTTGGATGGTAATAATTTAACATCAATATTCATCAGTCATCACATGATTATGCTTTAAAAACCTAAATATTATCTATGATATTTTCTGATCTTGTAATTAAAATTTACAATTTATAGTTCTTTTGATCTATCTTATTAACTATTGAGATAATTTTGAATAGTAGTAAGCTTAGATCTATCAAATTAATATTGGTAGAATTATAATATTTTTAAGATTTTTAAGTTTGTTTTTGTAAAATTTATAAAATTTATATAATAAATGATTTTATATTTTTGAAAAATATAAAGCATTAAAATTTTTTATAAATACAAAATTATATTTTATTTATATTATATTAAGTTATCATGATTTATAAAATTTTAGCAAAATAAACTGGCTGGATAATTTTAATTATTTTCTGTATATAGCAAATATTTATAATATGAATAATTTTAAAAAATCTTTCAATAAGCAGCTGCTATTGCAAAAGCATTATCTAAAAAAACAGCTGCAAACTTTTTTATCCAATTTTTTTAATAACTTTTTAATTTTACTTGCCAAAAAATCTGCTGTATAGCTTTTTATTACCGTATAGCACTGCATATAGTACCTCCGGTACTATTCAAGAAAGTCTGCCTAGATTGAGAGAAATACTATAGGAGGAGGGGGTACTATTGAAAGGGGAAGGAAGTACATTTGATTTTATTATAATTAAATTAGTACATGAATTTTTGATTAGTTTTTCAAATCAGAATATGATTAGTATCCAGGATACTATTCAAAATCGAATTTTAATTAGTACTGGAGTATTTTTTAAAAATAACTGAATGTGAATTTGAATAATACTCCAGTACTATTTGAAGGGAGTACTATTACAAGGAAGTACTGTATGAAGCGCTATATGGTAAAAAATCTTTAAGTAAATATAAAAATTCTTTTCTATTATAAGTTGTAATAATAAAGTTTATAAATAAATTACTTTTAAAATTAAACTAATTTGCATAATTTTTTTTATCTTTACATAATATTTATTTTTTTACAATTTGTTTTTTTAAAAATCTAATATTTTTGCAATTTTTGAAAAATTAATATTTTTATATTTTAGATATTATTTTTTAGTCCAAAAACTGGGTTATATTTAAAGAAAAAGTTATATATTTATTATTTTGCAAACTTAGAGAATTTAGGACTTTAACCATTTAATTATAATATAAAATAAAATATATTAGTAAATTAAATAAAAGATTTCAAATTTAGTAAATTATTAAATAATAAATATTTAAAATTTTTTATTTAATATGAGATTATTTATATTTTAAAGTATTATTACTTTTTGATTTAATAAAAATTTCAGATAAATTACTATATGAAGATGAATTATATGAAGATTAAAAAAATTTAATAGTATTTATAAAAAAGGATTTTTAATTATTGAAAAGGGAATCTTAATTATTTTTTATTTATATTTAGGTATTTCTGTAGTATCATTTTATTAATTATTTAAAATAATTTTAAGTATTTTATTAATTTTGCATTATTTATTAATATCAAATAACTTTACATTCTGATTTTTTTTTGCATTTACTATTATTATTAAATATTTTAATTAAATATTATTTAAAACATTTTTACAATTTTTAGTTTAATATTGACATTTGGCTGTAAATAAACTAATTTATTTGGCTATTAGTTAATTAGTTAGTCAAATAATCAAAAGTAATAGCTAAAATTAGTAGTAAAATACTATTAAAACTCAGTTATAACTACTTTACTAAAAATGTCTAATTTTTTGAAATAATTTTGTAATAATTTTAAAATACTACTAAAATACATTTAATACATCAAAATGTTTTATTATACTTTTATTATTATTTTATAATTTTATTATATTTAGATCTATAAAAATAATTCAAAATAATATCACAATAATTTATTAATACATTTATTATTATTTTATTATCATAATTTATTTAACTTTGATATTATTTTTTCAAAATACCTTAAATATATTTTGATATATTTTAAAAACTTTACAAAATAATTGCACAATTATTTTGAAAGCCATTATATTTAGGTCTATAAAAATATTTCAAAAAATTAGCCATTTTTAGTAAAGTAGTATTCTACTATTATTTTTAATAGTTATATTTGATTATAAAACCTTTAAGATTTTTATCACAGAAATACAGAAGTGCAAACTTATTATTTATTTGAAAATATAAAAATATCAGAATAAATTAATAGATAGAATATTTAAAATTGATAATAAAAAATTAAATTAGTGTCATTATTTTTTTTCATACTATTTTAATTAGATTTCTAAGAATTGTTTAAAGAATAATAAGAAGACTTTAAAATTCATAAATCCATTTTTTTAAAAAAAAATCTTGCCTTATAGATAAAGTTACAAATATTAATAAAATTCTTTTGAATACTCAAAAGTGATAAGATTGGAAAAAAAAAAAAAATTAACTAAATAAGTTCTCTTAATTAATATTGCAAGTTTATTTTTGAATAAAAGGAAAGATAAAAAAAGAAAATTTTTAGTTTTTAAGAAAATATTAAAGAAACTAATAGATAAAATTTAAAAGTAATAAGCAATTAGATTTTTTTATTATATAAGAAATTAACTTACTTATATAATTTATATTGTTTTATTTTTATTTGTTATTACAAATAGAATTTAATTTTCTTTTAAATTTTATTATTAGTTAATTTTTTTCTTTATATAAGTTTTTTATTATTAAAGAACTACTAAATACTTTTTTTCAATTTGTTTAAATAAATCTTATTTCAACTCTTTTTAAAATATAAAAAAAAAATAATTACAGCCAATTTTTTTTTGTTTTTTTTTTGAAAAAGAATAGTGTTTTATGTAAATCAATCTGTGATACAATATGATCCTGATTATTTCTAAAGGTAAAAACATATTTTGTAAATAATATTTGATTTAGTGGTTCAATTTTAATAATCTCAGTTTTTTTATTATGATTAAAGTAATAAGAATTATTGATTAAAAAAAAGATCATTGAAATTAAATTACTAAATCTTGAGATAATTATTAAATCAAGTCTGAATTAAGTTTGAATTGAATCAAATTTTAAAGGAAAAATTTGATTTATATAAAACACCAAAAAAGGCATTTTAGATAAAATTAGATACAAAAATTAAATATAAAGTAAATTAGAAAAAATAAAATATTTTTTTTTAATTTATTTTTATTTTAATTTGTGATTCAGATAAAAATGAAAGAGCAATTAAATATAAATATCCTTATATATCAGATATATAAATTCATCAATTTTTAGCCAAATCTTACTGAAAAAATTTTAAGATTGGTTCTATCATATTTTAATATTTAATATAATATTTACAAAGTTCAAAAGTTTAAGAATAATTACATAATAGAAGTAATAAGAAATCAAAATGCTTGATTTATATTTAAAAAATGACTTATTAGATGAAATTGAATATAAGGTAATAAATTGAAGTTCAGAGAATAAAAAAATAATAATGTTTTAATTTTTTTATTAAAATATTTATTAATTTCTTTATTATTTTTTTTAAAAACAACTTTTTAAATGAAATTAAATATAAAGTAAATTAGAAAAATAAAATATTTTTTTTTTATTTTTTTTTATTAATAATATTACTAATATTTTTTATTATTTTATTTAGAAAATAACTTACTGGATAAAATTAGATATAAGGTAATAAGCTGAAATTCAGAGAATAAAAAAAATAATAATTTTTTAATTTATTTAAGAAACTTATTAACATTTTTATTGTTTTTTTTAGAGCAACTCTTTAAATAAAATTGATTATAAAGTAAATTAAAAAATAAAAAAAAAGTAATTTTTTAATTTTTTTTATTAAAAACATTTATTAACAATCAGAAAAAAATAAAATTATATATATATTTTTTTTATTAAGAATATTTACTAATGTTTTTTATTGTCTTTTTTTAAAAAATATCTTCTTCTGAATACAAAATAAACTGAAAGATAAAAATTAATTTTTTTTAATTTTTTTTATTAAAAATGTTTACTAATACTCTTTATTATTTTTTTTAGAAATAGCTAATTGAATATAAAATAAGCTGAAAAAAATAAAATATTATTTTTTTAATTTTATTTTTGTTAAAAATGTTTACTAATACTTTTTATAATTTTTTTTAAAAAAAACAGCTTTCTAAATAAGTTGAATAATAAGATTTTTAATAAATAATAAGATCATATTTATAAGACTGCCAAAAGTTAAAATCAACTAATCTTAATCTACCTTTTTTAACGGCTAATATTACAGGTTCAAAATATATCAATATAAATAGGATTCTGAAAAACTAATATAAAAGTCATAATGGACTTTTGGCCAAAAACACCACATTTTACCAAAACTTAAAAAATCATCTTTTGTAAATATCTTAGTATTTAGTAATTCAATTTTAATGAACTTTTTTTTTATTTTGTAGCTCTCATTTAGCTCTATAATTTAAAAAAAAGTTCATTAAATTGGACTACTGGATGCCAAAATATTTACAAAAATGATTTTTTAAGCCCTTAAAAAATGGGTCAATTTGCTAAAAGTATGACTTATGACTTGTATAAAGGAATTCTAAGGTTCTATATAAATTAACTAGATTTGAATTTTTGGAAAAAAATTTGGTGAATCATATAGTTGAACTTTATGAAAACTTCTAAAAATGCTGGTATAATAAAAATAATATTAAAGAAGTTATTTTGATCAGAAGGATATCTTATGTCAAAAGTTATCAACTCCATTAATAATTTTTTGATTTTTTTTTATTAAGAATGTTTATTAATATTCTTTATTATCTTTTTTTAGAGAACAGCTCTGAACAAAATTAGATATAAAGTAAGTTAAGGATAAAAAAAAAAATTTTTTAATTTTTTTTTATTAAAAACATTTACTAATGTTTTTTATTATCTTTTTTTAGAGAATGGCTCCCTGCAAAAGTTTCAGACTAGTTTCAGAAGTTTTAGACAAAAAAAATTCTGGACTAGTTTCAGAAGTTTCAAACTAGTTTTAGAAATTCCAGAATAGTATCAGAATTCTGGATAAGTTTCAATTTTAGTTTTAATTTCAGTTTCAGTTTTGAAAATTTGAAAAATAATTTTAGGCAGCATCTTTAATTTTCACTCATAATACTTAATCAACTTCCTTACTCTATTAAAAATGAAATATACAGTAGCAATGTCTCAAAACTTGGAAATATCCACCAACAGTATAACAAGCATTACAACAGATTATAGCACAGACAGTAGAATAGTATCAGCACAAGAGGGCATACTCCTACCACAAAAACATCATAGAATGACCCTTATAGCATGCCCCATTCTCTAAAGATATCCCACTTCTTGAAATACTGTAATTTTGCTCACTCTTGTTAGAAAGTGGTTATCCTGAATTTTGGTAAGAAACTTATCATGATATACTACATCAATATAGATGTTACTCCATGGTACTCATGTTATGAGCAATATATGATAAAAACAGGGAACAATTTTTGCAATGCAGATTATTCATATAATAAACAATAAAAATTACAAGAAAAATTTTGATTGAATTACTTAGCTTATTTGATGGATATTTAAGGGGAAGAGAGATGTGCTATACTACTCCATCATGATCAAACTTTAGATGGTCCACGAGGAGATATTTGCTCACAAACCAGACTGATGATGCCGTTGACGAACCTGAAATCGATGATGATGATGTTTCTGATTCTGATGACGGCGCATCCTGTGAAATATTATAATAAGTTTATAGCAGAGAAGTTATAGAGAAGAAATAATAACAGCGTACCTCAAGTTCTCCATTTTAATACAGTTTATTTTTAAAGTAATTCCGGCAGAAAACTGTCTCCACTGAGATCGATTCATGGTTTCTTTCGATGAAAAGGTTGATTGTCCTTGTCCCTCTTATAAACCCAGAATATTTTTCATGAACTGGATCGATCAACCATCTGAGTTGTACATACGTATTTTATGAAAAATATACATCTTTCATTTTCGAGTCAGCTTAAACAAATTTTGAGCTAATGATAGTAGAAAGAGGTAAGTATTCGAGTTATTAGGTATTTTACCACGTGAATCATTTCTGGTTACCTTTTATTCTTGCTTGAAATGTCCTCGAAATCGTCAACCTCCATGACAAATATGGGGCTCCAAGGTCGGCCTCGAAAAGTTGTAATTTGTTTCTTGCTCAATTTTTTAATGCGCTTCTTGGCGTAAAAGCCATGTCTGGGGCAACAATTTTATCTCTTGAAACTTGAAACCCTCCTTGCGAGGTAGTTACCATCCCTTTTTGTCAAGTAGTGACATTCCAATCTTTGAGCAGAGACGCAATTTTGCGGCAACTTCAACTTGTAAAGAATAAATATATCCTGGGCTTTGGGGTATATAATCATACCCTTCAAAGTCCAGAATAAGGTGCTATTCACCAATATGAATTTAGAATAATTTTTAAGTGTCTACATTCGATCCATAAATTACTAGGCCATCACCATCAACTATGATAAAAGAAAGAAGGAGAACCTCCTTGTATGGGGATGAGTTTTCCAGCTCGAAGTGGTGAACAGGCTTGTTATCAATTACCAAAGAACGGTTTAGTTCAAACTCTTTGATAGAGTAAACACGCTCCAAGTCCAAGAAGTCGATATTGACATTAATGACATACTAATATTTATTTTGATGACGGGTATATATATGAAAATTCTTCGTATACGTGCGCACAGACAATTAAAGCTTTTTGATAAATGCTATACTGTAGTATATATTTATTTATTTATGCTATATTAACAATTTGAAGCTTTAATACTTATATTATAATAGGATAAGGGTTGAAATTTTTTATTTTATTCTTGTAACAGTATTTTTTACAAGACTAGTTATTTATACAGTATTAATGCTTATAAGTCGATAAAGCTTACGCATAATAAGTTGGGAATGCTGAGCATTTATACGTTTTTGGTGAAAATATAAAACCGCAAATATTATTACGTCCAAGTTAGAATATGCTCTAAACAACTGTGACAACTGTGTTCCGTCTTTAAGTAGGAAATTTTTTATAGATATTTTAGATAATTTTTATTTATAAAATAATATATTTCCTCTACGAAGTATAAAGACTATTTAACGCGGTTTTATATTAAGGTTCTTCTTTTAAGATTTTTTCAACGAGATCTTTATCATGATAACCAAAAGAAGTTTCATATTCTTGTCCATTATATTCGTTTTTTGCGTATGCTTGAATTTCCATTTTGCCCAAAGTTAATTCAATCCGAACTTTCCTATCTTTACCAAGATGTGCATCTGGTAAATCAATAATAAAATCGCCTAATTTTATTACGCCATCTTCATCAGGATATTTTACATCATCTCTTTCTGTTATTAATATTTGATACCACATTTTTTCTTGATCACTAATTTTTTTTTTTTAAAAAAAGTGTCAATTGAATTGTTTTATAATAAGGAAGATTTTAAAATAATTACCTGTTTTCCGGATGAGAAGTTTGAGAAAATTTTTGATCAACATCAACGATTGTCCCTTTTTTGGCCAATAATTTAAAAACTAAAACATGTCCACTTTCTCTCTTTTTATCAATCGGATCAATATTTTCATCATACGGTCTAAGGGTTGACCTTCCAAAATTATATTTCAATACTCTATTCTTAATAAACTTTTCGTTAATTCCATAACTTACTGCTCCATTTGCAACAGCAGCAATTGGTCGAGGAGACACTGTAATCTGTTGTTCTTTAAATTTTTCTCGGATCCTTTTTTGTAAATATTTCGATTCACTAAAACCTCCAACTAAAAACATGATTGGACACGGGACATCTTTTTTATCAAGTTGATCAATTTGATCACGAATTAATTTAATTATTTGGTTAATAATAGGATCAAACATTTTTTTAACATCATCAAACGCAAGTTTAATCATCCATCGATTTTCATCTGAATGTTGTTTAGTAACGTATTGTTTCAATTTTGGACTTAGTTTCTACATAATTATAAATTAATAATAATTAAATATTAAATAAAATTATATTTAAAGATAAATTGTTAAAGCACTAACCTTAATATCCAATTCATAGGTTTTATATTCTTCCTCAACACCAGTAAAAAGAAATTTAACGTTTTTACAAAATTCATGTATCAAAAGTCGATATTGCCCATAATGATTTTCCTTTAAACTGTTAATTGCGGATTTTCCAAGTTTATTTTCAAGAAACTTTATAAATTCATTATCGACATAAGTCGACCCACAGAGACCTCCTGTTCTTATAGTCACTTCGCCTAATTCATCCCTATTTAATAGTTTACGAACTGTTAAATCAACGGTACCACCACCACAATCAACGACTAAGAATGATTCTAACAATAAATAATTATTATTAGAATACACTAATCTAAGCCATAAGAAGAATAGCAGATTACAAAATTTAATTACTCTCGATATATTCACTGATTTTTTCTTTAGGGATATTGTCTATACAATATATTGCTGCTGCTTCAGCTAAAATGAGTAAATAAAAAAAAATAAATGAAAAATTATAAAAAGTGTTTTTAAATATAAATAAGTTTTCATATTGCTTACGTTCTGTAGTGAATTGTAGCTTCCATGTTTTTAAGTTAGTTATTAAATTAGCATCGTATGCACATTTTCTCAATATTGCTTTTGAATTTTCCGGGAATCCCGCTGGAACTGCAAGAACAAATAGTATTTGGTGCAATTCAATACCAGACCAGCGAGTTTTTATAGTCTTTTTAATTTCCTATATCAGATAGAAATAAATAAATTAAAATAAGTATTACTTAAAGAAATATATTATATATATAATGATTTGTATATTTTAAATCACCTTTCCTGTAAGTTTTTTTTTAATGAAAACAAAAAAATTGTTAAAATTATTTATTTGATATAAGCTCATTGAATTCAAAATTTACACTTTACCCATTTCCTTAAGATAATCGGTAATAGCTTTCTTATAATCAAAATTATCCGGAAGGTGAGCATTTTTTGATTTGTCTTTATCTTTATCCGAATCACTCATATGTAATTTAAATAATTCGACAGGATATACTGATTTTTTTTCGTCAATTGTAAATACTGATTGTCCCCAACATTCAACCTCTTTAAAATCTTTATCATATCCTAAAGCTGTAATTATTTTTAAGTTTTCTATTTGGTCCAAATATTCATCGTCTATTGTATTTGAAACTTGATCAGCCCATTTATTATTGGTTGCAATTATACGGTTTGATAAATGCGCGTAAGAGAAACCCTATTTTATTATGATAAAAACAATTCTGATTATTTACAATAATCAAATTTTGAAAAAATTAAACGAATTAAGGAAATTTTTAATTACCGAATATGTTGTACCGAAATCTTTTAGACCACAATTATTTAAATACGGGTAAAAAAACCGATAGATATAAGATTTATAAAATTTTAAGTATCGGATTTTTTTTTATTTTTAATTTTTTTTTATTTTAAATTTTAAATTTAAATACTGTTAATTCTTTATTACCTATACCAACAACAACACGAATTCCTTGCATTTTTTTTAGATAAAAATGAGAGGGAATATAGAAAAAATTGTCTATTAATATATATATATATATACGTATATATATATATCTATATCACATTTTTCCCACTTAAGTAGTACGATACAATCTCTGCAGCTTATCGTTGTATTAATCACGTGAAATAGTAGATAATAGAATAGATTAATAGTTTATTTCTTGATAAACAATATACTATAATTTATATATAAATACATATGTGATTATTATAATATTTTTAATATTTTTAATGCTCTTGCTAACTAAATGTTCACAATCTAAAATTCTAATTCAAAAGTAGTATTATATTCTTGATTATTATATTTATTCCTCGCGTACGCCTTAATTTCCATTTCGCCAAAGCATAATTCAAAATAAACAAGTCTATCTTTTCCAAGATGAATATCTGGTAATTCAGTAACAAATTCACCTAATTTTGTTACATCTTTATCATCACAATATTTTATATTATCTTTTGTTGTTAATAATATTTGGAAAAGCATAGAATTTTGTTCACTATATAACATTAAAAATATATATATTAGTTTACAAATTAAATTAAATTATAAATCCATAGTAATTACCTGTATTCCGGACAATAAGTTTCAGAAAATCTTTCGTTAACTTCAACGACTGTTCCTTTTCTGGCCAACAATTCAAAATATTGAACATAACCACTTGGTCTCTTTCTATGAATATCGTCATTACTTTCAAATTTCCTAAGACCAAACTTTCCATAATTATATTTTAATACCCTACTTTTAATATGTCTTTTGTTGATTCCATATTTTACTGCCCCACGCACAATAGCAGCAATTGGTTGACGAGGTACTGAAATATGTCTAACTCGATTATTAAATTCTTTTTTAATTCTTCTTTGTAAATATTTCGATTCACTAAATCCTCCAACTAAAAACATTGCAGAACAGTCATTATCGGCATCAAGTTGTCCATTAATTAATCTAATAATTTTGTTAATAATCGGATCAAACATTTTTCTAACATTCTCAAATTTAATTTCAATAATCCATTCATCATCCTCCAAATCATCTATTTCCGGTTCAGTGACATATTGTTTTAATACCGGGCATATTTGCTGCAAAATAAAAGAAAAAATTAAAAAATTTTTTTATTATAAAAATCGTATTTAATTTAATTTAAAAATATTAACCTCTATATCTAAATCGTAATTTTCAAATTCCTCTTCGGTACCAGTAAAAGGCAACTTAACATTTCTGCAAAATTCATGTATTAAATATTGATATTGCCCATAATGATTTTCCTTTAAAAGTTTGATTGCAGCTTCTCCAACTCTTGTTTTAAGAAAATTTATAAATTCTTGATCGACATAAGATCCACCACAAAAATCTCCCGTTCTTATAGTTATTTCACCCAATTCATCTTCGCTTAATAATGTACGAGTCGTCAAATCAACAGTTCCACCGCCACAATCGACAATTAAGAAAGATTCTGGGAATAAAATTAAATAAAATAATGATTCAATTCAATAATTTTAATCATAAGTAAAATAAAAAGAATTTAAATATTATAGTAACTTACTTCCGACAAAATCATCGAAATTTTCTGAGACGACATTCATACAATATATGGCGGCCGCCTCGGCTGAATAAATTTAAACAAAATTATGATTATTTTATTTTTTTTTTTTTTGAAAAAAAAAAAGATAAATGTAAGATATACATATGTATTTTTATTTTAAACTTACGTTCAGTTGTGAATTGTAGCCTGGGAGAATTTAAACTGCCTGTTAAACCAGCCCTGTACACGCAATCTCTCATTATTCCCTTTGATTTTTCAGAAAATTCAGCGGGTACTGAAAGAACCAAAAGTACTTGATTCATAAAATCAATTCCAGGCCAGCGAGTGGTCACAGTCTCTTTAATTAGCTATATACACATATAAATGGATGAATAATCGTTAAAAGAAGGTCTTTTTTTTAAAAACAAAAAGATAAAATAATAAATTTAATCACCTCTCCTGTAATAATAATTATAATAATAATTATAATTATAAAAGGTGGGATTATTAACTGTGCAAAATTATTCGTATGATCACATCAAAATTTATTATTTACCCATTTCTCTAAGATAATCGGTAATGGCTTTCTTATAACTTAAATTAGGCGGAAGGTAAGGCTTATCTGATTCGGGCATATCACCTAAATGCAATTTAAATAATTCAACTGGTTTGGTCGAAGAATTTTTTTCTTTTCGTTTTGGTTTTTTAGCTAATGCTGGATATCCCCAACATTCAACATCAATAAATTCGATATCATAATTTAAGACAGTATTTGTCTTCATTTGTCCTATTTGTTTCGGCCAAACATCGTTAGTTATAATTTCAGGATTCGTTACATGCGCATATGCGAACCCCTGTGATTTATAATAGAGAAAAAAAAATAAATCGAATTCATAATGATAAAAAAGTCGTTATAACTTACGACTTATTCTTAAGCTAATTAATTATATACATAAAGTAATTAATAAATTATGTGATTTACCGAGTAAGTTGTGCCGAAATCTTTATATAAACAAAATAAAATAAAAAATAAATAAAAAACAAAAAAAAAGATAAGCAACGTTAATATTCGATTTCTGCGGCGATTATATAATATTTTTTTTCTTATTACAAAAAAAAAAAATTTTTTTTACCTATGCCGACGACAACGCGAATATCATTATCTAAATTATCAGACATGATTTTCTGTTCTTTAATATATGATGTATGTATGATATTTGTTTTTTTTTCAAAAAAAAAAAAAACAAACTGGGGATGCTGTTTAACTATTTCTATATTACAATATACCTAACTAACTCTGAAAAATTACGTAAAAAAAATTTTCAAAATGAACCTCTATTTATAAAAATTATTGACATTATCACAGTCCTTACTAGGAAGGAATAAGCCTTTTATTTACATGAAAAAGCTATAAAGGAAAAGATTTACAAAATATATAAACTGCTGCGCGAATATGCGCATATTGTCCTTTTATTTAATTTATGTTTACGGATAACATCATTTTCAATTTCGAACTTTTTTGTAAATATAATTTATAAATTTTGATCCAAAAGGTTTAATATCAGCATGAATTAAAAAAATTAAATAATTGATTAAAAAACATATATATAATAAATAAATTATCTGATAATAAATGTAAACATTGTTTGATCTAAATAATATTTTACAAAGGAAAATATTTAAATGAGAAATTCAAATACTGCATTTGTTGATTTTCCTTGCTGATTTCTAGCATAAGCACGAATTTCCATTTGACCAAACGTTAAAGTGAATTTTATTGTTCTCTGGAATCCGAGATGTGGATCCGGGAAATCCAATCTTAATTCCCCGACTTTTTTCATCCCGGGTTCATCACAATAAGTTGCTTCGTTCGCAGTCGTAGAATATACTTCTATCGAAAGTTCCGTTTGATTTGCGTAACTAGGGTGTAATTCTAATCCAAATTCTTCATCAGTGTCGACTTCAATACCTTTTTCAACTAAACGTCTGAATTTAAAGATTCTATCATGCGTTTGACGTCTTTCCGGTGGGTCGCCAGGTTTCCTATAAATATTAATTAAAATATTTAAATTTTTTTTTTTTAAAAAAAGAAAAAAAAAAAAAATTCATACCATAATGGAGCCAATTCGATTCCATATGATAAAGGTAGCCTTCTGGACTTAATTTTCTTCATATTAAGACCATATTCAAGCGCTTTTAATATTATAATAAATTGTTTAGTTCTTATCAATAAACAAAAATTACAACGTCTTTATACAATTTTATTAATTACCTCCTCTGACAATGGCAGCAACTGGTTGGGATGGTACGGAAATATTACTGTTCTTGACTTTACTCGAAAATTCTTCTCTAATTCTTTTTTGTAAATACTTGGATTCACTAAAACCTCCGACCAAGAACATAGCAGAAATGGAGCCACTATTATTAAGTTGTTCACGTATTAATTTAATAATCTTGTTAATTACAGGATCAAACATTCTTTTAACATCTTCAAATTTAAGTTCTATGATCCATTCATCTTCTTCTAATTGTTCTAATTTATCACCCGTGACATATTGTTTTATAATTGGACAAACATCTTCTAAATCCAATTCGAAAGATTTATACTCTTCCTTATTCCCTGTAAACAACAACTTTACTTTTTTACAAAATTCCTGAACCATATATTGTAGTTGTCCGTAATGATTTTCTTGAAGCAATGTCAAAACCGAAGGTCCTATTTTCCCTCCGATAAAAGCAAGAAAACTTTTGTCAACATAAACTCCTCCGCAAAATCCACATGCTCTAATAGTTTTTTCTCCTAATTTATCATTCTCCAATAATTGCCGTGTAGTTAAATCCACTGTGCCACCTCCGCAATCAACAATTAAGAAGTTGGCTAAATCAAAAATTATAAAATTTATTAGTAATTAATTCATACTCTGAAATAAGCATTAGAAAAAATTAAATATACATACTTCCCACGATATCTAAAATATGCTCCTTTAGCACTTTCATGCAATATACAGCTTTTTTTTTTTGAAAGAAAAACGTTAGATAAATTCCAAATAATAATTTTGTAGTTGAACTTGATATTACTTACCAGCTGCCTCAGCTATTAAAACCAAAAAGAAAAAAAGATTAATTGGTAATTTATAAATTAAAATTGGACACAAGACGTTAGCATTGGGATATACTCACGTTCAGTAGTAAATTGTAATCTTTCAGAGCTTTTTATGTTAATTAAACCTGCTTCATAAATACATTCCCTCATTATTGCCTTTGCTTGATCGGAGAATCCTGCAGGAACTGTTAATATGATCAAAACTTGATCCATGAATTTTACATTTGGCCATCGAGTACCTATTGTCTCCTTGATTAACTATTTATAAAGAATCAAATAAGAATGAGAAAATCTAATCATAACAAGATCATACTTAAATAAATACAAAGATGCTTACTTTCCCCATACATTTTAAATAATCAACGATGGCTTTTCTATAATTTATGCCTTTAGGCATAACAGGTTTCTCGTTGTCAGGCATATTACCTAAATGTAATTTAAAATGCTCGACCGGTTTTGAAGCAGTCTGATTTTTTGATTTTCCTTTACTTTTTTTTGGTTTTTTAGCTAACGCCGGAAACCCCCATTCTTCAACATTTTTAAAATTTTTGTCATATTGTAATACTGTATTTGTTTTTAATGGACCGATTTGGTCGGGCCAAGTATCATTCGTGATAATTTCGGTATTTACTTTATGTGCATATGCGAATCCCTAAAAATTTTGCGGTGATTTAACGAAAATCCAATAGCTTAAAAATAAGAAGATTAAAAGAATAACTTACAGAATATGTTGTCCCAAAATCTATTGGTTTGAATGAATTTTTTAGCAATGATTTTCTAAATAATAGCGGTATTTAAAGAAAACAACTTTAGATAATTACCAATGGATATAACGACACGAACATCCATGATTTCTTCTATGAAGAAAAAAGAGCCCAGAAAATTCTACCAAAGCAGAAATGAAAAAAGCTCAACGAATTCTCTCAAGAAGAGGAAAAACGGAAATGAAGAAGTCCAACGAATTCAAAGCGGAAAGGAAAAAAAAAAGCCATTATAAATTTGATTGACGTACATTCTTTTCAATTGTCACATTGTCACATTTGAATTTCTTGTGGTTCCGTGTCACATTATACCCGCTATTAAAAAAACCAACCTTTCATTTTAAATCAAGTTTTTTGTCTCCGTGTTATATAAACAAAAAGCCGTAAAGTGGTAAGTATCAGCAAGTGATGTACTACAACATTTCCGTCTTTCAAAAATGGTTATTAAGCGGAATCGGTAGTCCGTTTAATACTTTAATCGTCACGCTATGTTTCAAATAACAGTTTTTAAGAATAATCACTAATCAGATGTCACTATCCACTTTTCCTAAAATGGTAAAATTACAAAAGAAGATTTTTTGTATACCCAAAATTAAAAATTTCATACGTTTTCCAATATGCAAGTAGAAAATTACACAACACTAACATTATTATATTGTTTGTTGTATCTTTTTCTGAATCAATAAATAAATGATAATAAGATTTTCAATTTGATAAGAAATATTGGAATATAAAACTAATTACTTTTTATAGATTTGTATCTCGGGTTTGAATTTTTTTTTTTTTTTTTTTACAAGAAAAAACCAAATAAAGCTTTTTCTTTAGATTTCTTTTATGAAATGGAAAACCCTAAGAGCTCTCCTCCGGAAAAGCTGTATAATTATTCAGATAATCCAGCTATTAAAAATCCAGATATTTCAAATATTCCGGATAATCTAAATATTTCGAATAATCCAGATAATAATCCAGATATTTCAAATAATCCGGATAATTCAAATAATCTAAATAATCCAAATAATACAGAGAATCCTAATAGGAAAATTAGCTTTGGGAGTATTAGGATTATTTTTCAAAAATTTTTTAAGGATGTAGATACTTCAAATATGAGTGCTCAAGATATTCAAGGAAAACTTTTCGGTTTACTTATAAATGAATTTAATAATTCTACCAAACCTCAAGAAATGATAGAAGTCAATCATGTAAAACATCTCCCTGGTGAAGCTATTCCTATTACAAAGCAATCAACTGATAATTTCGAACAAAAATCCAATGAACCACCTAAAGACAAGAAGGATAATAATGATAAGGAATCAAAGGAATCAAAGGAATCAAAGGAACCAAAAGAAACAAAGGAATCAAAGGAATCAAAGGAATCAAAAGATTTGAAAGAATTAAAAGAAAAATTAAAAAAAAGAGAAAAAGAACTCAAAGAGAAAGAGAAAGAGGAAGAAAATTTAAAAAAATACATCAGAGATTTAGAAAAATCTTATAAAGAGATTGAAAACGCATGGGCTAATAAAGAAAAATCTTATAAAGAAAATGAAATCGCATGGTCTAATATAGTAAACCAATTGAGTAATGAAAAATTGAGACTTGAAAGTAAACTTGAGCATACTATTAACGCTTGGAATGAAAGATACGATCAATTAGATGAACAACTGAAAAATAAAAGGAAGGATTATATTGAGCTTCACAAAAAGAATGAGGAGTTAAGAAATGAAGCATCTCAATATCAGTCAGCTTTAGGAGATGCTAGGAATTATCGTTTGGGTGATAATGACGCCAATAATCCTACTCAACTTACAATGGAGATCGGGATTATACAAGATAAAATTAATGAATTTTGTAAAATAAAGGGGGGTGTTGATATAAATGAACAAAATTTAGCACGACTTTTATCGGAACAGTTCAATTGTAAATATTCTGAAGGAGATAAAGTTCTTCCAAAGGCTGCTCTACAAAGAATAATTGTTGAAACTATTATTACAAGAACTAATGAATATTTGACCAAAGGATTCCAACCAGAAATTAATGATAACAAAATCTTGAACAAATATCTTGAATTAGATATTATGATCTCAACACAAAATTATTTGTCAAAGATAAATACATTAATTAATTCCCGAACTGGTACAGACGAAGTTAGTTTTGCAGCTCCAAAAAAAATTCAACAACTTGTTTACGCGGTTCTTGGGGATCGTGGATTTGGATTAAGCAGTGATAAAAGAGAACATGAATTCGTTCAGGGACTCAATGATGAAATTATTAAGTATATGAGCCAATTTCGTACAATTAAAAAAGCTGACAAAAGAAAAGAAAATGAAGACATGTTAGCAGACATTATTAGAAATGTTATTAAAATGTTCGTTTTCCGTATAAAAGTTTTAGAACCGCCAGCTGAACTTATATGGATTGAAAAAGATACGAAAGTTGATGCAACATTAATGGAAGTAGGAAATTTAGAGGATGATAATTATGATGATTGGGTCGTAAATTTATGTAGCTTTCCATTAATATGCGTAGAGCCGAGTTCAGAAACAAATCGTAAAGTTCTTGTTCCTGCAAAAATTCTAGCGGCTAGAACTGAACAAAAATCATTCTCGGCTAAATCGATAAGAAATTTCTTTCATGGCAAACCGCAACAACCAGGAGCTGATGAAGCTGGAAAACCGACCAAAAAGAATTCTATTGACACTAGTAACTGACAAAAAGTTAAACGTGATGATTTTAAAAATTTGGATCTTTTTTTTCGATAGATAAGTATTTACAATTTCTACACTTTTTATTAAATATATAAATTTTATATTAATAAACTTCTAAGAAATCTAAACTATATGTAAAAGATTTATATTAGTATATAGAAACAAGCCCTATCTTCTCCAAAATTAGCAATTTAATTATATCCGAGTGGTATTTGATCTATTTTATTATTGGTTCTTAATCACAATCTTAGTTACATTTGTATTGTAACTCTCATTTGATGATTTTAGCAATATTAGAATATGTTGAAGCAAATAGATGATGTCATCACCACCACTCTCAAATTTCCTATTTTATTTAATACACTCTTCTGATTTGTAATTATGAAATTAGTTGTTAGTTTATCCATAACTAATTTTTTACATTTAATTTATTTTCAATAATGCGAGTATATTTATACATGTCCAATTTACAATTTATATTAATATAAATCTAAATCAAAACTATACAAATTTTAGCACTTGATCAAATTATATATATTAAATGACGTATAAATAACTAATCAACTAATTTAATTGAGATATGGCTGATCGTACTTTTTGACTTGGTGAATCTCAATCTCTACTCCATAAGTACTATACAAAGAATTACGTTCAGTTGTAAACTTGCCTGATCGTACTTTTGACTTGGCGAATCTCAATCTCTACTCCATAAGTACTATACAAAAGAATTACGTTCAGTTGTAAACTTGTAATTTCAACTTTCCTAATTGAAAAATCTATTCTGAGCTTTATCTTTTTTTTTTTTTAATAGAAAAAGTTAATGTGTATACCTTTCCAATAATAGTGTTGTGCCCCCAAGCCCCAAATCCTAAATTATCAGCCCATCTTTATAATGCCTTAAGAATTTTCAAAGCATTACTTTTCACATATAGTAATCATCGATGATTATCGTCAATTTGGGGCATATTGAGATTTGGGGCACAACAATAGTGTTTATCGTAAATAAGAAATTGCATTTAATTACGTAATTTGTAAATTTTAACTTGCCAGGGTTTTCATTTGAAGAATATTTCCCCAAAAATTTCTACAGATTTTGAAGACAATTAACCTTTATTTTTACAAAATTGTTTGGGGTGAAGTAGGATTTCCCCATTTAATAAGATTTTAATAATTAGAAACATGAATTGTATTAGTTTTGAATAAACCAATGTGTTAACCAGATATCATTTGTAATAATCCAGGATCTGCTCGATTAGAATACGCGAACCTCTAACAATTGATATTATTATTTATTATAAAATAAATCTTATTGACTCAAATAATATTATTTTACAGAAAGTGTGAAAACTTTATTTTAAAATTAATGAGCATTAATATCGTATCATTTACCATTATAGAGATTTAAAATTTTAAGTCGTTAAAACTTATAGCGAATATACATTTTTAATGGAAGAATATTGTGTGTTAGTTGTTCTGCACAAAAGAATTTTTTCATTCTTTCCTCAAGAAGAAATTAATAACCACTCATGGTTGTGTTTGTCAGAACGAATAATTATAAGCATAATATCATTGATCCAGATTTCCGTGATGAGATCATTCTAAATTGAAGAAATATTTGCAAACATATAACGTAGAGTAAGCATTCCCTAGAAAAGTGCTGAACACGGAATGAATTCGAAAGGGCACATTTTGGCAATTATACACGGATTTTAATTAATAAAGATTAAATTTTTTTTTAATATATTATAAGACTGCATCCCAATGCACAATCTGGTAACTATTTAATACAAAAAAAAGAAAAATAAAAACGTATTGATTTTTCATCCGATCCGGATGAATTTCAATCCGTTTTAATTTTCTCTCTTTTTTATTTTTTGAAGACAATTTTTTTTTGTTATATTATGCATTGATAGATATTCATAAGATATCTCAAAAAAATATTTCTTTTATTGACTTAATTAATATTCATAGAATGGCAACTCTACGGCCAAGATAAGCAAGTTTAGAATTGATTCTGGTAGACATTTATGTGAACAAAGTCATTAAAGTTTTTAACAATAATGTATGAAATATTTTTTGATTGGACAAAATAATATTTATGCCTATATTGATATTAGTATGGCATTCATACCAAGTTTTGTCGAAAGAAAAAATCATTGGTAAATTGTGCAGTTATTTTTGATTATCTCAGTAGAACGATAGATTCTCTAATAAATTGTTGCAGAAACATACGAATACAAATTGCTATTTCGTGTTGCGATTACAATTAAAAAATCCTTTATTAAATAACAAGGTTAGAACTGTGATCAGTATAAGTCCATCTTTAAATCCAGATTAAGGACACCTTAATCAATTGGTTAGAGACACTTTCTGATTTTCTATTTATTGACTATTATAAATATAATATACATTTTTAAAAATAAGCTGCTAATGATAGTACATTTTCATTGCAGCAAAATGATAAATATAATATACATTATATTAACTTAATTCTAATTCAAATCTAGTATTATAGGTTCTCCCATTTTGTAAATTTTTTGCTTTAGCAACGATTTCCATTTTCCCAAAAATTAATGAAAATTCAACTTTACGGCTTCTTCCAAGATGAGCATCCGGTAAATCTATAGTTAATTTACCAAGTAGTTTCATACAAGATTCATCATAAAATTCAGAAATATTTAAATTAGTTGTTATATATATTGGAAATGAAATGACAGTTTGAGCTGGTTTATGAGGTATATAATTTTTAGAAAATTCCTGATCAACTTCTACTCTTGTACCACGTGTAACGAAGCAATCAAATATTCTAATTCTGTCTACATCTCCCTCTTTCTTTATTTGATAATTCGGGCCTGTCGGATCTCCTACTTTCCAATCTCTATGCCTTGTAATACCATAAGTATATTTCAAAGTACGATCTACTATTGTGCTCATTTTGAGTCCATAATCACAAGCTCCACGAACAATAGCTGCGATAGGTTGTCTTGGAACAATAATTGGTGGAACTAATTTTCTGAATTCTTCTTTAACTCTCATTTGCAAATACTTTGATTCACTAAATCCTCCGACAAGAAACATAGCTGAGCATTTATTCTTACTAGAACTAAGTTGCCCACGAATTAATCTAATAATCTTTCCAATAACAGGATCAAACATAGATTTTAGATCTTCAAAATTTATATCAATAATCCAATCATTTTCTTCCATTTTTTCTTTGATATCATCTTTACAATATTGTTTTAAAACCGGACAAATGTCTTCAATATCAAATTCGAAAGGTTCAAAGCCAGCTGGATCCCCCGTAAAGTGAAATTTCAATTTTTGACAGAATTGTTGTATCATATATTGCATTTGATTATAATTATTTTCTCTAAGCAGATTAATAGTCGGTTGACCAAGCTTACGACTAAGAAATTTAAGAAATTCCCGGTCAACATAAGATCCACCACAAAAATCTCCAGTTCGTTCAGTAATCTCACTGAGTTTATTATGCTTTAGTAATTTACGCATCGTAAGGTCAACAGTTCCACCTCCACAATCAACCACCATAAATGACGCTATTCACAATCAAAGATAATATTAATAAAACATATTGCTTTACACATTAATTTAAAAGTAAAATACAAACCATTAATTGGAATCATTCCATTATCATGTTCATTAAGGTTTCGCATGCAATAAATTGCAGCAGCTTCAGCTAATAGAGCACAAATTAATACATAAATGTTCAAATAAATAAAACGAAATAAATTTAAGAAAGAATTAAGTTATTTTTAACTTACGTTCAGTTGTAAATTCAACTTTATTTGATTCTTTACTGTCCGTCAAACCAGCATTATAAAGGCATTTTCTCATAGTATCTTTTGCATGATCATTAAACTCTGCAGGAACGCTTATAACGAGAAGAACATGTTCAAAGAATCTTAATCCATCCCAACGAGTAGTAACAGTTTCCTTAATTAACTATTTAGAATAAAAAAAATTTATATGAAATTATTTTTAAAAAAAAAAATCGATTTTACGGAACATTTTATTATTACCTTTCCTAGATTCATAATATAAATTGGGATGTTTAAATAACTAAACTTGTTTACTCAGAAATTGCATTTGATTACGAAATTTATAAATTTATATTTTTTTTTACCTAATTCGTGCAAATAATCACTTATTGCTTTTTCGTAACTTAGTTGATGAGGGAGTGGAGGTTTTTCATTTTGTGGAATATTTCCTAAGTGAAGTTTAAAAAGTTCTACAGATTTTGATGATGAATCTTTATTTCTACGATTTATTTTTTTGGCCAAAGCAGGATTTCCCCATTTAATAACATTTTGATAATTTGAATCATACTGAAGAACTGTATTAGTTTTCAAAGAACCAATTTGTTGGGGCCAAATATCGTTTGTAATAATTTCAGGATTATTTCGATTAGAATATGCGAATCCCTAACAATTAATTAATATTATAACTACATATAAGAGTAAATTATTAATTGATGACAATCAAATTAACTTACTGAAAATGTGGTTCCAAAATCTGATCATAAATTAAGATACAATTATTTATTAATAATAACTTATTTTTTGTTTCAATAAAGGTCAATAAATTCCTTAATTCTTAAATCTTTACCTATAGCAACTACTACTCGTGTATCCATTGAAAGAATTCCGCAGTTGGGCAGTTGTTACACCAAATTCTTTTGCTTCATCCTTTTTTCTGGAAAAAGCTTCCTATTTATAACTGTGCAAAATTCATTTTTGAATCATCCATTTTAGTCATTTTCCGGAGAAAAGTTTGTTCGTTCCGGTTGCAACATAATATTATAAAACAGTAATGATAGACGATAATATATTTTATTTTCGTACGACACTTATTGCTGCGGCCAAATTATAATTATTTACGTGAAATAAAATATCTTGTTTATATTATCTTTGTTTGTAAATAGTGTGGTTGATTGTGGAAGTGGAACTTTTTGACCTTAAAAATCATTAAAACATAATAAACTTAGTGAGATCACTGAACGAACTGGGATGGATCTTACGTCGACAGAAAATCGAGACTTTATTAAATTTTTTAGCGTAAATTTGGTCAATCGACCATAAATCTGCTTAGAGAAACATGATACATTTATGTCAAAAAATTAAAATTTCATTTTACAAAAATTTCAATTGTTTTTGAACTTTTCAAATTCGAATTTGATATTGAATAAATTTGTCCAATTCATTGTAAAAATGATATTAGAAATAAAGATGAAAGAAAAAGATTGGATTATTGATATAAATTTCGAAGATTTAAAGTCTATGTTTGATCCAACTATTGGAAATCATTAGATTAATTCGTTGAGCAACTTGGTTTTAGTAAGGTTAATTGATAAATGTTCTGCTATATTCCTTGTCAGAGGGTTTGTGAATCAAAATATGTTTTAGAGAAGAATCGGAAAATTAGTCGCACTAATTATCGGAAGTCGATAGTCGGATTAAAACTAATTATGCACAAGAGTAAAAGTTGTCAAATTTTTTCTATGGCTTATATGCCTTCTGAACCAAGTACAACTCATCTTTCATTTGAGAATAAACAATTGAATTAAATGCTAAATTTTGTGATGAAATTACATGGTGATTTATGCTCGTCTCAGATATGGTCGTAAAGTTAAATTTTGGAAAAACGGAAATTGTTGCTAAAGCAAGAAATATTCGAAATAGAAGTTTTATAATTCTGAATTAGATTTTAGAAACCAATGTAACCCTTTTTTTATTAAATAAATGCTTATAAAAATAAATTTATCGTCCTTTAAACTTTAAGAAAGTACAATATCCGTACGATTCAAGAATTAAAGGTTCATTTACAAGACGATGATCGGATTAAATACCGAAGAACTTGCGCGTATGTAAGGATTATATGCTCGTGTATTTTTTGATACACATTTATGTGAAAATAAATTCTATAACACTTAAAATCGTGTTTTTTAAAATATCTCACTTTCAACCCATGATACCACATAAGCTAAGTTATTAGAGCGTGTCTCTTTTATTACGTAGATAATTAATAAAAATAATTTATGAGATTAAGAAACGCGTGTTAAAAATAGAGTTGAAGAGTTTAGAATTTAGGAATTTCTGCGTATGCTAAATAACGAATTGGATTGCCTAAAATTACGCCTAGATTAAAAACCCTAAAAGTCCATACAAAAAGTATATAGAAGTAAGGAATAAATTTATAATCAAAAGATCATTATTTATATGTACAGTTATTATATCAGATATATCAGATATCATGATCAAGCACATTACGAACCAACCTTCTTAAAAAAAAGTAAAAAATGAACCACCAAAGCCGTTGTATTAACAACCGATTTTTTCTTTTTTTTTAGTCGCGTGATTTAACCTGATAAGAATCCGTTTAGGATATTTAAAATTGAAAGGTTATAATAGCCGTACTTAGTTAGAGTTCATTTTAATAAATTAATACGTTTTTATTTTATCACTTAGTTTAGCGAGTGTTAACTCATAAAAATTGAAGTTATGCATGGTGGAAACTATTATTATGCATTTACAGAATTTAATTAAAGAGTATTCGTCAATTTCATATAGTAAATCATTAAACTTTTATACGATAAAATTGTTTAATTCAAATGAGGACCTTCATTTATTTTCATGTGATACAAATAAAATTCATGTTGCTATGTATTAAATTAAAAATCTAATTCGAATATAGTTTTATAGCTATTTCCAGTTTTAACATTTCTTGCTTTAGCAACAAGTTCCAGTTTTCCAAAAATTAACGAAAATTCAATTTTACGGCTTTTTCCGAGATGAACATCTGGTAATTTTATTTGTAATTCACCATGATATCTCATACCAGGTTCATTACAAAATTTGGCATTTAATTCAGTTGTTGTATATATTGGAAATGAAATGGAACTTTGTTTTGGATCGGGAGGAATATAAGTATCGGAAAATTTCTCATCAACTCCTACTTTTGTACCACGCGTTACTAATCTATCAAACTCATAAGTCAAATATTGAGCTTCTGGTACTATTTGACTTTTTGGATCTCCTGCCCTCCGGTATCTAGCTACTTTAATTCCATAAGTATATTTCAAAGTACGATCTACTATCGTACTCATTTTAAGTCCATAATCGCAAGCCCCACGAACAACAGCCGCGATAGGTTGCCTTGGCACAATAATTGGTGGTCCGAATTCTTCTTTAACTCTCATTTGTAAATATTTTGATTCGCTAAATCCTCCCACAAGGAATATAGCGTTGCATACTTCATTACTAGAACTAAGCTGTCCACGAATTAGTCTAATAATTTTTCCAATAGCTGGATCAAACATAGATTTTAGATCTTCAAATTCTATGTAAATAATCCAATCGTCGTCTTCCATTTTTTCTTTAATTTCATCATTACAATATTGTTTCAAAATGGGACATATTTCTTCAATATCAAATTCAAAAGGTTCAAAACCAATTGGGTTGCCAGTAAAATGGAATTTTAATTTTGAACAGAATTGCTGTATCATATATTGCAATTGACCATAATTATTTTCTGTAAGCAGATTTATGGTCGCTCGACCAAGTTTACGACTAAGAAATTTAATAAATTCTCTGTCGACATAAGAACCACCACAAAAATCTCCAGTTCGTTCAGTAATTTCACTAAGTTTGTTATCTCTTAATAATTTACGTGTTGTAAGATCAACAGTTCCACCTCCACAATCAACCACCATGAATGACGCTATTTATAAACAGAGATTATGTTAACAAAAGTTTACTTCTTTCACATTAAATTGTAAAGTAAAATACAAACAATTAACTGGGACCAATCTTTTATTTGATTTATTTGGTTTATTTTGTTCTTCAAGATTTCGCATGCAATAGATTGCAGCAGCTTCAGCTAAAATTACATATAACATAATAAATAAAAATGAAATAAATATTCTTAAAAAAAAGAAAAGAATTTTATTTTTACTTACGTTCAGTTGTAAATTCAATTTTATTTGATTCTTTACTGTTCGTCAATCCAGCATTATAAAAACACTTTCTCATAGCATCTTTTGCACGATCATCAAACTCTGCAGGAATACTTATAACAAGAAGAATGTGTTCAAAGAATTTTAAACCATGCCATCGAGTAGAAATAGTTTCTTTAATCAACTATTTAAAATATAATTAAAATAAAAGCTATTTGAAAAAAAAAATAATTTTTATGAAGTAATTTTATACCTTTCCTAGATATACAAAATAATAAATTAATTATAGAATAAAATAGGAAATTACGTATTTAAATTGGTTTTACCTAATTCGCGTAAATAATCACTTATTGCTTTTTCACAACTTAATTGATGAGGAAGCGGGGGTTTTTCATTTTGAGGAAGATTTCCTAAATGAAGTTTAAAAAGTTCTACAGATTTTGAAACGGATAAATTTTTAGTTCTACGAGTTTGCTTTTGGGCCAAAGCAGGATTCCCCCATTTAATAACATTTTGATAAATGGAATCATATTGAAGAACTGTATTAGTTTTCAATGACCCAATTTGTTGAGGCCAAACATCATTTGTGATAATTTCGGGACTTGCTCGATTAGCATATGCGAATCCCTAATAATTGATATTATTTATATTAATTATATTCGAAATAAAATTTAATTGTTTTTATTGAATAAATAAATAAATTAATGGCTAAATTAACTTACAGAAAATGTAGTTCCAAAATCTAATAATAAAATTAACGAATTAAATAATTTTCATTTTAATAAAAAGATATCAAACTTTCTTAATTATTACCTATAGCAACTACTACACGTGTACCCATTTTTTAATAAAAGAATACTGCGTGTTCTTTTTTCAAGGAAAAAACGCATCCTATTTATAACCAAAATAAGGTTCAAAAAACTTGTTTTATTACTTTATTACACCACGCATTTTAGTGATACAACGATGCACAAAAGCAGAAATTAGAGATTGAATGAACTGAAAAACAAGGATTTTAAATTTTCACAATTAGCTGCATTTATCTATTTTCACGTGATAACCCATAAAAAAATGTGAAGTAAACACACGATTATTGTACTAAGTAATAACAATTCAGTTATATCAATCGATATTCAAAATGAAAAGCTTGCTGGTAATCTATTTTTGTACCACGTATAACTTGCGCAGTTATGAACTTATTTGGTAGTCTCTATCTATTACTAAGTACATTTCCATGATGTGTAATAAATAACTAAGTAAATTTTTCGAATTCGATTTTTCATTCTTATGTATAAATATTTTGGTCCGCTAACGTAAACGATATTAAGATTATAAATTTAAATAAAGCCTTTATTCTATTTCATAGGATACTTAAAAATTCGAAACAAAAATAATATCTACATCATTTTTTAAAATCTAATTCAAAACTAGTGTCATAGATTCTTCCATTCTGTAAATTTTTTGCACTAGCGACAATTTCCATTTTTCCAAACATTAATGAAAATTCAATTCTACGACTTAATCCGAGATTTACATCTGGTAAATCTACGGTTAATACACCAAGTAATTTCATGCCAGGTTCATCACAAAATTTAGCACTTAATTCAGTTGTTATATATATTGGAAATGAAACTGAAGTTTGATCTGGCTCAAGAGGACGCCTGATTACATGAAATTCCTCATCAACTCTAATTTTTGTACCTCGTGTAGCTAAACGGTAAAATATCTTAATTTGAGTTTTATCATTCCCTTTATAATTTAATTTTCTATCTATTGGATCTCCGTCTATCCAATCTCTATGAGTTTCCAATCCATAGGTATATTTCAAAGTACGATCCACTATTGCACTCATCTCGAGTCCATAATCACAAGCGCCACGAACAATAGCTGCGATAGGTTGCTTTGGTACAATAATTGATGGAGATAATTCTCCGAATTCTTCTTTAACTCTCATTTGTAAATATTTTGATTCACTAAATCCTCCTACAAGAAATATAGCAGAGCATTTATCTTTGCTAGAATCAAGTTGTCCACGAATTAATCTAATAATTTTTCCAACAACCGGATCAAACATAGATTTTAAATCTTCAAAATTTATATCAATAACCCAATCATTTTCTTCCATTTCTTCTTTGATATTATCATTACAATACTGTTTTAAAACAGGACAAATTTCTTCGATATCAAATTCAAATGGAACAAATTCATTTTGATTTCCGGTAAAATGAAATTTCAATTTTTGACAGAATTGTTGTATCATGTATTGCATTTGACCATAATTATTTTCTCTAAGCAGATTTATAGTCGATTCACCAAGCTTACGACTAAGAAATTTAAGAAATTCTCTGTCGACATAAGATCCACCACAAAAATCTCCAGTTCTTTCAGTGATTTCACTAAGTTTGTTATCTCGTAATAATCTACGTGTTGTAAGATCTACAGTTCCGCCTCCACAATCCACAACCATAAATGACGCTAAAATAAATAGATAATGTTAGTGAAGTATCCTTCTTACATATATAATTATATACTGTATATACATTAATTTTAAAGTAAAAACACAAACCATTAATTGGGATCATTTCATTCTGTCCCTTAAGATTCCACATGCAATAAATTGCAGCAGCTTCAGCTAAATATCACAAACAATATAATAAATAAAATGAAATAAATGCTAAAAAACAAAATTCTTAATTTACAGTACGTTCAGTTGTAAATTCAACTTTCTTTGATTCTTTACAGTCCGTCAATCCAGCATTATGAAGACATTTTCTCATAGTATCTTTTGCACGATCGTCGAACTCTGCTGGAATGCTTATAACGAGAAGAACATGTTCAAAGAAACTTATCCCATGCCATCGGGTAGAAATAGTTTCCTTAATCAACTAGTTAAATAAAATTAAAACGATCTGATTATTCTGAAATTTTTTTTTTAAAAAAAAAATTAATTATATGTACCTTTCCTACATAATAAGTTTTATCACTCTATAAGTAAGAATTAAGAATTGCATTTTTAAATTACATAATTTGTAAATTTAATTTGTTTACCTAATTCGCGTAAATAATCACTTATTGCTTTTTCATAACTTAATTGATAGGGAAGTGGTGGTTTTTCATTTTGTGGAATATTTCCTAAATGAAGTTTAAAAAGTTCTACAGTTTTTGAAGATGGCAAATCTTTATTTTTACGAGCGTGTTTTGATTGTTTTTGGGCTAAAGCGGGATTTCCCCATTTAATAACATTTTGATAATTAGAATCATATTGAAGAACTGTATTGGTTTTCATTACACCAATTTGTTGAGGCCAAACATCATTTGTAATAATTTCAGGATCTGCTCGATTAGAATATGCGAATCCCTAACAATCGTTATTATTTTCGCAATACAAATTAATTATTTATAAAATTAAATTCGGAATCTCATGATTAACTTACCGAAAATGTGGTACCAAAATCTATTTGTAAAATAAATGGTTAATTTATTGTTAATATTTATATATTTAATTAAAATACTATTTATAACTTTCTTACCTATTGCAACTACTGCACGAATATCCATTTTTTTTTAAAATAAATAAATAAATAAATACTGCGGTTTGTTGATAGAATTTTTTAACCAATTTACATCAAAAATATTTCAAAAAGCTTCCTATTTATAATTGTTTACTATCAACCATTTTAGTACATTTTCCGGAGAAAAGGTTTATTTATCCCGATGTGATATAATATTAAATAGTAATGATTGCTTGTTACATCAAACTGCCAAAAAAAAACGAATATACAGTTTTTAAAATTATCGAAAAATGACAATCATTACAGTGCATGTTATCTTTTCCGGACATTTTAGTATATTTTCTGGACAAAAACAAAGAAAATACAACATGCCGCACGAGAAAATTTTCAAAAAAATTGCAAAGATTTTTCAAAAATTTTAAACTACATACCTCCTGTTTTTTAGCTAACTAATGATCCAAATTTAATAAAATTTATACCATTGAGTTCGTCTTAACGAGAGGAATCTAATGGTATTAATTTTATTCTTCTAATTTTAATATTTACTAAGATGCAATACGAAGTGATTTTTTATTTGACATAGATGAAAGATGTTTCGGGTTCTCCCAGAAATTGCATTTGATTACGAAAATTATGAGTTTAAATTTTTTAATTCACATAAGATAACTACATATTGCTTTCTCATAACTTAAATGATGAGGAAGTGGAGGTTTATTACTTTGAGAAATGTTTTTTAAATGAAGTTTACAGATTTGGTGATGAATCTTTATTTTCTACGAGATTGCCTTTTCAATTATTTCATTAAATAAAATTAAATAAATTAATCACTCAAAATAATTAATTAATTACAGGAAATGTGGTTCCAAAATCTAACAATAAAATCAATGAATTAGGTAATGCTTCATTTCAATAAAGTTTCTTAATTCTTACCTATAGCAACTACTACACGAGTACTAATTTTTAGTAAAAGAATACATATTCACTTTGAAAAAACGTTTCCTATTTATAACTAAATTCAGTTGTTTAACCGTATATCGATCAATATTCAAAGTGAAAGAATGATTAGACGTTCTAGTAAATTTTATCTACTACTTTTGTACCATGTATAACTTGAACTTATTGGTATTATATGATTTATATAATATTATATTTAACATTGATTAATATTATCTTATAAATAATATCAATTAAATAATATTAATATTATTATTTTTAGTTACGCGAGTGCCAAATGAAGAAGTATCACAGAAGTCAAATAGTATAAAATTTCATTAGCGCATACCGCAATGATATTATAACTATAAAAGCCTTTATTTTTATTTCGTGCGAAACTATAAAAATTCGAAATGAACAAATAGGTAATCTACATTAATTATTAAAAGTCTAATTCAAAACTAGTATCATAAATTCTCCCATTCTGTAAATTTTTTGCTTTAGCAGCAAGTTCCAATTTTCAAAAATTAGCGAGAATTCAACTTTACGATCTAATAATTTATATCATCATTTTCTTTCATATCTTCTTTGATATTATCATTACAATAGTGTTTCAAAAGAGGACAAATTTCTTCAATATCAAATTCAAATGGCTCAAATTCATTTTGATTTCCTGTAAAATTAAATTTCAATTTTTGACAGAATTGTTGCATCATGTATTGCATTTGACCATAATTATTTTTCTCTAAGCAGATTTATAGTCGATTCACCAAGCTTACGACTAAGGAATTTAAGAAATTCTCGATCGACATAAGATCCACCAGATCCACCACAAGAATCTCCATCCTTTCAATGATTTCACTAAGTTTGTTATCTCTTGATATTCTACGTGTTGTAAGATATACAGTTCCACCTCAATCATAAATGACGCTAAAAATAAATAGATTGTGTTAATGAAGTATCCTTCTTTTACAAAGTAAAATCACAAACCATTAATTGGGATCATTTCATTCTGTCCCTTAAAATTCCGCATACAATAAAATTGCAGCAGCTTCAGCTAAATATCACACATAATATAATAAATAAAATGAAATAAATGCTAAAAAACAAAAGAATTTTGCCTTTAATTTACAGTACGTCAATCCAGCATTATAAAGACATTTTCTCATAATATTTCTTGCACGATCTTGGAATTCTTATAACGAGGAGAACATGTTCAAAGAAACTTACCCCGTGGCATCGGGTAGAAATAGTTTCCTTAATCACTATTTAAAATAAAATTAATTATACGTACCTTTCCTACATAGTAAGTTTTATCATGCTATAAGTGAGTTTTTAAGAATTGCATGTTTAAATTGCATAATTTGTAAATTTAATTTGCTTTACCTAATTCGCGTAAATAATCATTTATTGCTTTTTCATTGGTTTTTCATTTTGTGGAATATTCCTAAATAAAGTTAAAAGCTCTACAGTTTTTGAAGATGATAAATCTTTATTTATACGATCGTGTTTTGATTGTTTTTGGGCTAAAGCAGGATTTCCCCATTTAACATTTTGATAATTGGAATCATATTGAAGAATTGTATTAGTTTTCATTACACCAATTTGTTGAGGCCAAACATCAATTGTAATAATTTCTGGATCTGCTCGATTAGCATATGCGAATCCTTATTATTTTCGCAATAAAAATATTAATATAAAGTTATTTGTAATTTTCTTACCTATTGCAGCTACTGCACGAATATCCATTTTTTTTTTTTAAAAAAAAAATTTGATTACTGCAGTTTGTTGATAAAAATTTTATCAAAAAATATTATAATTATATACTTTTGTGTGTCAACCATTTTTAGTACATTTCGATATAATATTAAATATAATGATTGATTGTTACGTCAAACTATCCAAAAATTAATATACATTTTTAAATTTATTCCGGTGGACTTTCGTGTGATGCGTGACGATATTGCGATAACATTTTTATAAATAAATTATAAATGATAAATTCTCATGAATCTTAAAATCTCCATTAATTCAGCGAAAATTCAACATCACGATTTAATCCAAAATGAACATTTGGTAAGTCTATATAGTTAATGTACCAAGTGATATCATAACAGGTTCATCATAAAATTCAGTACTGATATTCCGGGAGAAGCGAAGGACATTATACTTTTAGGAGTTAAGAGTAAAAAAATTTATGAACACGTGATGATTTCTGAAAATTTTCACCATCTTGTTTTCCAAAAATCAAAACTTCCTATTTATAACTGTATATTTCTGTGTCAAACATTTTTAGTACATTTTCAGAATAAAGGTTTATTCGTTTCGGTGCGATTTCTAAAATTTGGGAGAACCACGTACATTTTTTTTTAATAGAAAATAACTTTTATTTACCCTTTCTTTAATAAACTATTTCAATCCGATCATGTAAGAGTGCCGCAGTTACGAATCACGTGTGCAGAATACTTACTTAAACGTTTGTATCTCTTACAAGCGAAAAGCTTATGGATAATTAATGGTGAATTTGAAACTTTTTAATAATTATTTCATACTACCATACTCTTTTTTCTTAAAGACCAGTATGGTTACAAAATAATGTAGCATTATTGTAAAATGTAAAATATTTGTATCGAATAAACTTTTAATATTCGCTTATCTAAAACAAAAAAACGGCAGCTTCTCCTGAAAAAAAAGGTTCTGGTGTAACACAACAACTGCTTTATGAATATTCACCTCGAAAATTATAGTTGTCCCAACAAATTGGTTTAAATTACCAGAATGTTATTATATGAGGAAATCATAAACTAATAAATGTTATTCCAATAGGCGTGTCAAACATATTTTAAACTATCCATTTTTAGTTATTTTCCGAAGAAAGATTTATTTGTTCGCATTGTTGACATAATATTAAATTTTCGATATGCAACAACGACATTATTTTAAAAACTATTTTACTTAATAATAGCATTTATATTATTTTATTTCTTGACGAAACTTTTAAAATTTGACTCTATTTACAATAAATAATGAAAGGTCTACATTATTTAATCTAGTTAATAATCTAATTCAAACCTAGTATTATAGCTTCTTCCATTTTGTAAATTTATTGCACTAGCGACAATTTCCATTTTTCCAAACATTAATGAAAATTCAATTCTACGATTTAATCCGAGATTTACATCTGGTAAATCTACGGTTAATACACCAAGTAATTTCATGCCAGGTTCATCACAAAATTTAGCACTTAATTCAGTTGTTTTAAAAATATGAATCGTAAGAAAAGTGACATTTGGTTCAGGAGGATAATATATCATAGAAAATTTCTGATCTACTTCTACTTTTGTACCTCGCGTAACTAGACTATCAAATATCACAATTTGATCTCTATTCCCACAGGTTATTTTTCGATCTATTGGATCTTCATAACTCCAGTCTTTATTAACTCTAATACCGTAAGTATATTTCAGAGTACGATCCGCTATTGTGCTCATTTTAAGTCCGTAGTCACAAGCTCCACGAACAATAGCTGCGATAGGTTGCTTTGGAACGATAATTGCTGGAACTAATTTTCCGAATTCTTCTTTAACTCTCATTTGTAAATATTTTGATTCACTAAATCCTCCTACAAGGAATATAACAGAACATTTATTCTTACTAGAATTAAGTTGCCCACGAATTAATCTAATTATCTATTCAATAACTGGATCAAACATAGATCTTAAATCTTCAAAATTTATGTCAATAATCCAATTATTATCTTCCATTTTTTCTTTGATATCATCCTTACAATACTGTTTTAAAACAGGACAAATTTCTTCAATATCAAATTCAAAAGAATCAGAATCATTTCTATTTCCAGTAAAATGAAATTTCACTCTTTGACAGAATTGTTGTATCATGTATTGCATTTGACCATAATTATTTTCTCTAAGAAGATTTATAGTCGATTCACCAAGCTTACGACTAAGGAATTTAAGAAATTCTCGGTCAACATAAGATCCACCACAAAAATCTCCAGTTCGTTCAGTAATCTCACTAAGCTTGTTATCTTGTAATAATTTACGTATTGTAAGGTCAACAGTTCCACCCCCACAATCAACCACCATAAATGACGCTACTCAAAAACAAAAGATTAATATTAATAAAATATGCTTCCATATTATTAAATTTTAAAGTAAAATACCAACCATTTATCGGAATAATTTCATTATTATGTTCATTGAGATTCCGCATGCAATAAATTGCAGCAGCTTCAGCTAAAGTAATACATAAATTATCAAATAGATTGAATAAATACGTTTATAAAAAAGAGAGAATTTTATCATTTACTTACGTTCAGTTGTAAATTCAATTTTATTTGATTCTTTACTGTTCGACAATCCAGCATTATGGAGACATTTTCTCATAGTATCTTTTGCAACATCGTCAAACTCTGCGGGAACGCTTATAACGAGAAGAACATGTTCAAAGAATCTTATACCATGCCAACGAGTAGTAACAGTTTCCTTAATTAACTATTTAAACAAAAGATTTTATATGATTTTTTCTTTTTTTTTAAGAGAATTAACTTTACAGGACATTTGTTATTACCTTTCCTAGATTTATAATATGAATAGGAAGTTTAAATGAATTGTTCATTTAGAATTCAGAAATTGCATTTGATTACGAAATTTATAAATTTATATTTTTTTTTATTTACCTAATTCGTGCAAATAATCACTTATTGCTTTTTCATAACTTAATTGATTAGGAAGTGGAGGTTTTTCAGTTTGAGAAATGTTTCCCAAATGAAGTTTAAAAAGTTCTACAGATTTTGATGATGAATCTTTATTTTTACGAGATTGTCTTTGAGCTAAAGCAGGATTTCCCCATTTAATAACATTTTGGTAATTAGAATCATATTGAAGAACTGTATTAGTTTTCAATGAACCAATTAGTTTGGGCCAAACATCATTTGTAATAATTTCGGGATTATTTCGATTAGAATATGCGAATCCCTAACATTATTATTTTCATAATTTAATTATTCATAAATCAAATTCTTTAAACTCGGATTATTATGACTAACTTACAGAAAATGTGGTTCCAAAGTCTAATTACAAAAAATAAACGATTAATTTATTTTTAGAATTGTTACAATTTTAGAAGTTTATTTATAACTTTTTTACCTATTGCAACTACTACGCGAATATCCATTTTTTTTTTTAAAAAAAAAAAAAAAAAAATTAAATACTGCTGTTTGTTATTCAGGCGATAAAACTTTTTAACTGATTTACACCAAAATATTCCACCAAAAAACAAAAGCTTCCTATTTATAGCACATTTTCCGGAGAAAGGATTTTTAAAGAAAAATAGTAATGATAGACAAGTATTTCGCTGTTACACCAAATTATTCAAAAATTACATTTTCGAAGAAAAAAAGAAAAAACTAATTTGTTCCGATGTGGAATATAATATTATATTTTCGTACGACATGCGACAATATTGCAATAATATTTCTATAACAAAATTGTAAATAACAAATAAAATCTACATTAATTAAAAATTTTTTGCGAAAATTCAATTATGATTTAAAAGATGAACATCTGCCGGTATGCAGTTTATGGGTTAATGAGTGATCTAATTGGCCAAAAATATCAAAAAGTTTCAAAGAATTTCGGCGAGTTGCCTATTTTTAGTATAAACAAAATGAGTTCTCAGTAAGATATTCCAATATAGAAAATTATTTATTTTAAAAAAATTTTTAAATAATAGAAAATTTCGGTATCATAAAATTTATAAAAAAGGAACTATCTGATCAGCATAATGAAAATTTCATGGAGTCGTAATAATTTACTAGCTAGTAAGATCTATACTTGCCACCCATTCCTCAAAAAGGAAATTTAAACAATGAGATCGACATGAAATCATTGTTTAAATTTCCTTTTTTGGGGAATGGGCGGCAAGTATAGTAAGATCTACCACAATTAATAATTATAAACAACGCTAAGGATAAATAAATAATGTCAACAAAGTATCTTTCTTTCATGTTAAATGTTAAATATAAAGTACTAACATCATTAACATCATTAATTCATTCTGTCCTTTAATATTTAGAATTGGCATGACACGAAACACTTTTACGTTACATGCTTATTTATGGGTTTATTATTTATTTTTAGTTTACAGGCAACCTAAGTGTAGTGTTCTGTAACTTATAAAATTAGCTGCAATATCATGGCGCAACGTATGCGCAAATAAAAATTTTATATTGTTAGGACTATTTAAGTGTAAAAAACATTACTACCCTTTCATTTGATACTCTCATAATTGTTTGAGATGATAAATACTAATCCGTTAATGTTATATTTAAATCTTGTAATAATTATCCAGGGGTTCATTAGTGATTCAGAAATCAGAATATTTATAAATGGGAAGAAAATTGAATTCGGAGATTAGTTCCACCAATTACTCATACGAAGTACACTTATGAAATTAAATAACAAGTAAGAGACTACCAAATAAGTTCACAACTGCGAAAGTTATACGTGGGTTTAAAGTAGGTGATAAGACTTGCTAGCACTTGACTTGAATTTTGAACATCGATCGATTGTTATTACTCGGTACAATGACCGTACACTTCACATTTTTTTGATTGACTACCGCATGAAAATAAAACAATGAAGCCAATTGTGAAATTTTAACATTTGACTTTTAGGTTCACTCGGTCTCCATAATTTCTACTTTGTGAAAATCTTTTCATTTATACTGTACATCTAGTTTTCGTACCGAATGAATTCCTTTTTTTGTAAATGGGAAGCGCTTTTTCCTTGAAGAAGAGCAAACAGTATTCTTTTATTAAACAATGAGTGCTGGTAGTTGCTAGAAATAAAAATTAAGAAAGTTTTATTATAACAAAATATTATTTGTAATAAACGCAATTTTAATTCTTATAGTATATAATAAAACTTATTAATTATTATGTGGGATAAGGTAAGTATAATTAATTTTATAAAATAAATAATTCGGTAGATGAATTTTAAACTAAACGTGAGCCGAAAATAGTTCTATTTTATCTAATATACTACTTATAATATTTAACTGATGCTGCTACAAATTTGCAGAGTGCATACATTCATACAATTATTATTAATATCTCTTAAATGGTTAAAAAGATTACCCTTTTTTATTAAATATTTTTTTTTTTATTATCCCATAGTTTAATTAGAAAATTAGAGTATAAAGTTAAATAAAAGCCTTTATTTTATTTTCGTGTACCACTTTAGAATTCGAAATATACAAATAATAAAGAACTCCATTAATTTTTAAAAATCTAATTCAAAACTAGTTTCATAGATTCTTCCATTCTGTAAATTTTTTGCTTTAGCAACAAGTTCCAATTTTCCAAAAATTAGAGATAATTCAACTCTACGACCTTTTCCGAGATGAGCATCTGGTAAGTCTATGGTTAATGTACCAAGCAATTTCATACCAGGTTCATCGCAAAATCTAGCACTCGATTCAGTTGTTATATATATTGGAAATGAAACTGAAGTTTGATCTGGCTCAAGAGGACGCCTGATTACATGAAATTCCTCATCAACTCCAATTTTTGTACCTCGTGTAGCTAAACGGTAAAATATCGCAATTTTAGTTTTATCATTCCCTTTAATACTTTTTTTTCGATCTATTGGATCTCCATCTACCCAATTTCTATGAGTTTCAAATCCATAAGAATATTTCAAAGTACGATCCACTATTGTACTCATCTCGAGTCCATAGTCACAAGCTCCACGAACAATAGCTGCGATAGGTTGTTTTGGTACAATAATTGGTGGAACTAATTTTCCGAATTCTTCTTTAACTCTCATTTGTAAATATTTTGATTCACTAAATCCCCCAACAAGAAATATAGCAGAACATTTATCTTTGCTAGAATTAAGTTGTCCACGAATTAATCTAATAATTTTTCCAACGACTGGATCAAACATAGATTTTAAATCTTCAAAATTTATGTCAATAATCCAATCATTTTCTTCCATTTTTTCTTTGATATTATCATTGCAGTACTGTTTCAAAACAGGACAAATTTCTTCAATATCAAATTCATATGGATCAAACTCATTTTGATTTCCTGTAAAATGAAATTTCGATTTTTGACAGAATTGTTGTATAATATATTGCATTTGACCATAATTATTTTCTCTAAGCAAATTCATAGTTGATTCACCAAGTTTACGACTAAGGAACTTAAGAAATTCACTGTCGACATAAGAACCACCACAAAAATCACCAGTTCGCTCAGTGATCTCGCTTAGTTTGTTATCTCGCAATAATCTACGTGTTGTAAGGTCAACAGTTCCACCTCCACAATCAACAACCATAAATGACGCTAAAAAATAAATAGATAATATTAATGAAAGTTTCCTTTTTCCACATTAAATTTTAAAGTAAAATCACCAACCATTAATTGGTATCACTTTATTCTGTCCTTTAAGATTTCGCATGCAATAAATTGCAGCAGCTTCAGCTAAATATTATAGACAATATGATAAATAAAATGAAATAAGTGCCAAACAAGAAACGAATTTTAGCTTTAATTACAGTACGTTCAGTTGTAAATTCAACTTGCTTTGATTCTTTACTGTTCGTCAATCCAGCATTATAAAGACATTTTCTCATAGTATCTTTTGCACGGTCATCGAATTCCGCCGGAATGCTTATAATAAGAAGAACATGTTCAAATAAATTTATTCCATGCCATCGAGTAGAAATAGTTTCCTTAATCAACTATCAAACAAAAAAAATCTATTTGGAATTATTTCATTTTTTAAAAAAAAAGTAATTTACTTTTACCTTTCCTACATTATAAATAAACAATTTTATCATGAAATAAGTAAGAATAAGAAATTCATTTAATTACATAACTAGTAAATTTAATTCGGTTTACCTAATTCGCGTAGATAATCACTTATAGCTTTTTCATGACTTAATTGATGAGGAAGTAATGGTTTTTCATTTTGTGGAAGATCTCCTAAATGAAGTTTAAAAAGTTCTACGGATTTTGATGATGAATCTTTATTTTTGCGAGATTGTCTTTGTGACAAAGCAGGATTTCCCCATTTAATGACATTTTGATAATTAGAATCATATTGAAGAACTGTATTAGTTTTCAATACACCAATCTGCTGAGGCCAAACATCATTTGTAATAATTTCAGGATCTGCTCGATTAGAATATGCGAATCCCTATTATTTTCGCAATAAAACGTTAGTTATTTATAAAATTAAACTCGGATTATAATTAACTTACCGAAAATGTGGTACCAAAATCTATTTGTAAAAATAAATGATTAATTTATGTGTTAAGGTTTTTACAATTTTATATATTTAAAAGGTTATTTATAACTTCTTACCTATTGCAACTACTGCACGAATATCCATTTTGTCAATAAAGAATACTGCGGTTTGTCGATAAATCTTTTTACATCCACCAAAACCAAAAAGCTCCCTATTTATAATTCTATATTTTTGTGTTTCTACCATTTTAGTACATTTTCCGGAGAAAAGGTATATTTATCCCGATGCATTTCGATGTTACACCAAATTATGCATTTTTCGAAGGAAAAATTAATTTGTTCCTGGAATAATAATATTACAAATATTTTATTTCTATAGTAAAATTGTAATTGTCCGGAGCGTAGCGAAGGACTATTTATTGTACGGAACTAGATAAATTTGTAGTACCGGTTTAACCCATGAATTTTTCCTTCCTTCCACCTACGTCACTATAATTTAGCCCCGCACGTCTGAAATGTGTGTCAGGTTGACGGCGCAGTGTGGCGCAGCGATTTTTTCCAAAAAAATTAAATTGCAATTTTTTTTCATTTAAAATAAACCTTTAAATTCCTGCACTAGATGTATTTCGTCCGCTCTGCAAATTTACTTAGAGAATATACAGATGGTTCAGAAGGCCATTTTCGAGTTATTTAACAAAAAACTGCTTTTTCGACAAATCCAATTTTTGGAGGTCGTCTAAAGCGGGGGCAAATCACGTGACTTCGGAAAAAAATTGTTTTCATAAAATAAAACTTTTTACCTTATATTCAACCATTCTAAACACACATCCTAAATGTATTTTTGCCTGCTCTGCAAGTTTACATAGAGCGCAGAGTAGGGTTTTGAATGCCGTTTTTGATTTATTTGACTTTTTCAATTTTGTTATCCATTTTTGGATATGATCGGCAAAGTTTCGTT
>QZLH01000209.1:26645-45069 GCA_003833135.1 Oehlia diaphana | reverse complement strand
AAATACGCTTATATTATGATTTTAAAGTTTCTATTAATCTTTCTTTATAAAAAATTAATCTAATTAAAATTACACTGAATCACATGATTTGCCCCCACTTTAGACGACCTCCAATTTTGGAAATGATCGGCAAAGACGATAAAATCAGTTGTTATATACTAAAGTCAAAATCTACTTCCAAAACCTCCTTTCATTTATAAGTGAATTTTGTAAAACAGATGAAATATATCTAATGTGTAAATTTGAAAGCATTACATTAAAAAGAAAAACTTATACTTAATTTTTTTTGAAATTACTACGCCACACTGCACCGTCAACCTGACACACATTTCAGATGTACTTTAGCTCCTGCTTATTTCCTTTTATGTTTTGTATCACATTTTTTGTAACACTTTATATTTAGCAACACATTGTAACACAACACTTTGTCACATTTTTGTAAATTATTGTTACTATTAAGCGTTTAAGCGATGGACTCTCAACGGTATCCATTTTCCTAGTTAATAAAGAAATCCTACGTTAACTATTAAAGCCATTCCAATAAATAGTTTCGTTTAACATCAATCTCCCCCATTTTTGCCAAAAAATTGGATTTAAACAAACACTTTGTATTAAATATTATTGGTCAATTAGCCTTATTAGTTTTATTAGTCACATGATTAAAATTTTTTGTGTTTAAAATTTTATTACCTCTCTAATTTTCTTGTGACATATCATCTTTATCAGTAGCATAGTTTTACTGTTATAGTAGTTCCACCTGGAGGGTGAGGTCCTGTTCACGGGATTAATAACCACAGTACCCCTAATAGATTAGTTTTTCGCTACTTGTAGTTGTTAACTCCTATTATGTTTGTTCGTTGGTTACTCCCCCCTGAAATCAAATAAAATAAATTTTCTTGTGCCAACGAAACTATTTGTTGGAGCGGCCTAATTATAAAATGTGCAAAAAATTCAATTATGAAGTTTACACCTCAATTGATAAACTGATGAGTGACCTGATTGGTCAAAATATAAAAAGTTTTAAAGAATTTGACGAGTTTCCTATTTTGATAATATCAATTCAATTTTAATTTATTTTTAGTATATATAAACAAAAATGAGTTCCCAGTAAGATTTTTAAAAATTTTTTAAAAATTAATAGAGAATTTGATATAGATATTATAGATATGTATTTGCCTTTTTTTAACTTTTACTCAAGTAGTCATCATTATCATAAAATTTACCATAATAAAAATTTCTGTAGTCACGTAATGATTTCAATTTCTTAAGAAAAAACCATTCACCTTTGTTTTTCTTACTTTAATACTTGTAGTTGTTAACTCCTATTATGTTTATTCATTGGTTATTCCTCTCTGAAATAAAATAAAATAAATAAAATAAAATAAATCTCTTACTTTAATTTCTAATAGGATAGCGTAGTCTAGTCTTATTAGCTGTTTAATGGCCGTGGTAACCACGCTTTTTGAAATAAAATAAAATAAATAAATAAAATAAATTCTCTTACTTTATTGCAACTACTATTGAATATCCATTTTTACAAATGAAAAAATACTGAAATGATTGAAATATTGAATTGATAAGAAGTACTTTCTATTTTACTTTATCAGTAACTAGAGTTTCCTAATAGGTTATCCTATGGATAATCTGAATAACCTGTTTAGAAATTTTAAGATCCAGATATCCTATAAAATAGGATAGAGTTAATCTGGTTATCTGGATAAATTATCCTAGTATAATCTGGATTATCCTAGGATAATATATATGATCTTACCCATATTATAAAATACAATTTACAGTTATGTTATATTTATTATTTATTCATACTACATCAGAAAATTTTTTTAGGCGTAATTTAGTGTAATATTTTGGAGGTGGTGTAAAATTTCAAAATATTACACTAAAAACGTAATATTACAGAAGTTTACACTCTTAAATTTGAATAATTATAGTAATTTAATAATATCTCGCTATCTACTGATCCAATTAAGACAATCTATAGCTCATTGGAATCAGCTCAGCAAGACGAATCGAATGGTAGTAAAATTACATCTTTACATTTGATAGAATACTTTATAGTATGCAATAAAGTTTTATATTAATAGAAAGTCATCTATCGAATGCAGAGATGCGATTTTACTACTATTCAATTCATCTTGATGAGCTGATTTGAGCTATAGATCGTCTTGATTGGATCAGTAGATAGCGAGATGTTATAAAATTACTATAATTATTTAAATTTAAAAGTGTAAACTTCTGTAATATTATGTTTTTAGTGTAATATTTCAAAATTTTACATCACCTCCAAAATATTACACTAAATTACACCTAAAAAAATTTCCTGATGTAATAAAAGACATTTACATTATAAACACATTTGCATTAATAAAATGAATTAATTCATTTTTTTATTATGATAATCCGCAAAACTCATATTTATTATAACAATTATACTGTACGTATATCACTTATTAAGACACTACAAATGTTATTACATATTAACTATTATTATTGAAAATTCCACCTACTAAATCACAATTTCTTTTTAGAAAAATTAAAGCTTCAAATAAATTCTCCTTCATTCTCGTTCTTTTAGCAGACATTATCAATCCAGCATTACTAAAAATTCTTTCACTTGCTCCTGATGATACTTGAATACACAAATATTTGCATGCTAATTAAGCCAAAACTAGAAATTGTCCTTTATTTACATCCCACCACTTCAAAGGGTCTTGATCATTTTGAATTTGCGTCATTACTAAATATCTTTCAACTTCATTGTCATCAATTTGAGCATCATGAAGTTCATCATCATCTAAAAATAAGCTCTTTTTATAAATACACACCTTTAATATTTTCCTTTTTTTTGGTTTTGGCCTACATGATTCCTGTTAAATATTAGCATCATTTTTTGCTAATTCATAAACTTCATTAAGACTAGTTCTTGCTATTTCCTTTTGATCATTATCTGCAAATTTCAGTTTTTTTTGGCATAAATCTAGTTATGATGAAATCAATGCTTTCTTCTCAATTACTTCATAATATTTTTCAAGTACCTTATAAAGATTTGCTTTAATATTATCTAAAAGACCTGTGATATTAACAGGAGTATTGATTTTAATTTTTTGCCTAGCTCCAGATTCATCATCTTCATCAGCTTCTTCAAATTGATGTTCTTTAAATGCATGATTATTTGTTTCTAAATCCAAATTATTGTTAAATTCTGTTGTTGGATGAAAACGTTTTTTAAGTTTAGCAATACCTGGATACATATAACTCATTGTTGCATATTTTATACCTTCTAACTTTTCTGTTAATTCAGCAAAAGGTCCTAGAACTTCAAGCAAATCTCTAATGATTTCCCATTCATCATTAGTGAGATTAATTTTCATTAATCTTTTTACATCTTCTTTTGAGTTTGGATCTTTACTTACATTTAATGATGAAATAACAATATCAATATAAGGTTTTAAGATTGTCCTTTCCTATGCTGTATATGTACTTGACCAATGGTTTCAACATCTGTAATTGCTCTGTAAAAAACTGTATGCAAATTACTTTCTTCTTCTACATCATCAGAATTTTTTTTTGTGCATCAAGAAGGCGCTCATTTTGTTTTGGTGAAGTAAAAAAGTTAATCAACCTTTTTGCACATGCAATTAAAATTTCAGCAGCAAGAAGTCCTTTTCCAACAACCAATTGAATGGTACAGTATGTGCAGTGTATGATAATCTCTGGATCTGAGAGATTTGACTAAAGTATTTCTTCATGTTGGATGCATTATCAGTGGTACAAAAAAAACTTTATTTTGCAAAATCCACTCAGAAATTACTTTCTCTAATAATTTTTGAATATTATCCCCTGTATGTGGGTATGGAATATATCAAATTGCTAAAGTTATTTCCTTCATTTCAAAATTAGATGTAATGAGATGGCATGTATGTTGTAGCTATAGAATGTTCATAAATTTTATGTTTTCGTCCAAGATGACTGATAATATTACCAGTTGAACCCAATGTTTCAATTCTTGTAGTACAATTTTCACCATTATCTAATTTTTGATTACACACAAATATAAATTTTTTTGAGTCTGTTGGATGATTTATCCGTTCACCCCACTTACTGTATATATCCAGCTGCAGAGTTTTAAACTTCCTTTGCTTTTCAATGAATCAGATTCTTCTTTATTATTAAGAAGTTCGTCAAATGCATTTTTCATATGTTCATTTAAGGTTCCATTATTGGCATCATCGGGTGTGAGTTTTTCTATATCAATAATATCAATAAATTCAATATGGTTATCATCTTCAGACCGTGAATGTTTTTTTGAAGTTCTTTCAATTGACATATTTGGAAGCAATATATTTTATAATGAATTTCAATTTTTCTCTTTCTTTGTTCTTTCTATAAACAAGATTAAAGTGGAAGTCTTGTTAATCATTTATGGTATTTTTACACGTTAATTATTATATAATATTTGTGGCAATCTTAGGATTATCCTTCCATACATATAAAGATTAAAAAAAGTTTTATTTAATCTCCTAAATTATAAAACAGAATAAGGAAAAAGACGCGCACGGTACAAATATATATTTTTATGTTTTATCTTTAACTTACTCCGTTTTTTAGTTATTTTTATTTCCTTTTTTTTAAAGAAAAAGGGTAAGAAAAAGGGGAGCATCGTAAAGTTTAGATTAACGTTGTGTTGTACTGTATATTAAATGAATTTTTTTGTAGATGATCTTTATAACAACTATTCTAATTTTGAAAATGGGAAAGCAAATGTATATTGAGATATTGTTTTCACCCGAAGAAAAAATAAATAGAAGTAAACGTAAACATAATCTTTATTACAACAAATTATAAATCTAAATCAAAACTAGTGTCATAGATTTTTCCATTCTGTAAATTTTTTGCTTTAGCAACAAGTTCCAATTTTCCAAAAATTAGCGAAAATTCAACTTCACGATTTAATCCAAGATGAACATCTGGTAAGTCTATATTTAATGTACCATGTAATTTCATACCAGGTTCATTACAAAATTCAGCACTTAATTCAGTTGTTTTGTATATTTTAAATGATAGAGAAGTGACATCTGCTTTAGGAGGTGTATAAGTATCGGAAAATTCTTGGTCAACTCCTACTCTTGTACCACGTATAACTAATCTTTCAAATGCAAAAGTGTGATTGAGAAGATAAGGTACCTTTTGACTTATTGGATCCCCTTCTTTCCGATCTCTAACTATTCCAACTCCGTAAGTATATTTCAAAGTACGATCCGATATTGTACTCATTTTAAGTCCATAGTCACAAGCTCCACGAACAATAGCTGCGATAGGTTGTTTTGGCACAATAATTGCTGGAACTAATTTTCCGAATTCTTCTTTAACTCTCATTTGTAAATATTTTGATTCACTAAATCCTCCAACAAGGAATATAGCAGAACATTTATCCTTACTAGATTTAAGTTGTTCACGAATTAATCTAATAATCATTCCAACAACCGGGTCAAACATAGATTTTAAATCTTCAAATTTTATGTCAATAATCCAATCATTATCTTCCATCTTTTCTTTAATTTCATCTTTGCAATATTGTTTTAAAACGGGACAAACGTCTTCAATATCAAATTCAAAAGAATTAAAATCATTTCTATCTCCAGTAAAATGAAATTTCGATTTTTGACAGAATTGTTGTATCATGTATTGCAATTGACCATAATTATTTTCTCTAAGCAAATTTATAGTCGATTCACTAATTTTACGACAAAGAAATTTAAGAAATTCTCGGTCGACATAAGATCCACCACAAAAATCTCCAGTTCTTTCAGTGATTTCACTAAGTTTATTGTTTTGTAATAATCTACGAGTTGTAAGATCTACAGTTCCACCTCCACAATCAATTACCATAAATGACGCTAAGTATAAATAGACTATATCAATAAAAGTACTATCTTTCTTTCACATTAAATGTTAAAGTACTAACCATCAATTGGGATTATTTCATTCATTCCTTTAAGGTTTCGCATGCAATAAATTGCAGCAGCTTCAGCTAAGTGTTAAAGTACTATTTATTAGATAAAAATGGTGTGAACCCTCTTTAAAAAAAAAAGAATTTTATCCTTAACTTACGTTCAGTTGTAAATTCAACTTTATTGGATTCTTTACTATCTATCAATCCAGCATTATAAAGACATTGTCTCATGGTATCTTTTGCACGATCATCGAACTCTGCCGGAATACTTATGACAAGAAGAACATGTTTAAGGAATATTATCCCATGCCATCGAGTAGAGATAGTTTCTTTAATCAACTATTTAAAATAAAATTAAAAATACCTAACTATTCTGTATTTTTTATTTTATTTTATTTATTTTTTTTTAACAAAAAAAAAAATTCAATTTATGTACCTTTCCTACATAATAAATAATAGATATAATAGATTTATCCTACTAAGTAAGAATTAAAAATTGCAATTTTAATTATATAATTTATAAATTTAATTTGTTTTACCTAATTCGCGTAAATAATCGCCTATTGCTTTTTCATGGCTTAATTGACGAGGAAGTGGAGGTTTTTCATTTTGTGAAATATTTCCTAAATGAAGTTTAAAAAGTTCTACAGATTTTGAAGTTGATAAATCTTTATTTTTACGAGATTGTCTTTGGGCTAAAGCAGGATTTCCCCATTTAATGACATTTTGATAATCTGAATCATATTGAAGAACTGTATTAGTTTTCAATGCACCAATTTGTTGAGGCCAAACATCATTAGTAATAATTTCAGGATCTACTCGATTGGCATATGCGAATCCCTGACAAATTATTATTATTTTCGCAATAAAAATTAATTATTTATAAAATTAAATCAGATTATTATGATTAACTTACCGAAAACGTGGTGCCAAAATCTATTTGTAAAAACAAAGGGTTAATTTATTGTTAGGATTTTACAATTTTGTATTTTTAATAAAGGCTATTTATAATTTTCTTACCTATTGCAACTACTGCACGAATATCCATTTTTTTTCAAAAGAAAAAAAAGTTATTACGGTTTGTTAACGAACCTGTTACATCAAAAATATTCCTATTTATAATACATTTCTCCGGAGAAAAGGTTTATTTATCCCGATGTAAGAAAATAGTAATGATAGACAAAAATTCGAATTTGCTCCATATTTTATTTTCGTGCGACAAGTAAAATTTCTACATGAATGTTTAACATCTAATTCACAACTACTATCATAAATTCTTTTTTATTTAAATTGACGAAGAATCAACATCCAAGATGAACATTTGGAAGTCTATGGTGTAATGCCGTAGTATACATAGTAAATTAGTGTTGGTCTCCGTAAATAGTTATAAGTCCAAAAGTCAAGTAAATATAATGGTTGTAAATCAAAATTACCATCTTTTAGCTAATCACAATAGTGTAGTATTTACAGCCAATTTACAACTTACGTTTATAATATTACAACCGCTAAAGGTTGTAATTCGATATATAATAATCGTTACTTACGGCAACCAACCTTATAGTAAATCAATTAATTATGAGGCGCAGTATTATATGCCATCGAGTAGAATAGTTTCCTTAATCAACTATTAAAATAAATTATAAATACCGAATTTTTTTTTTTTTAAAAAAAAAAATTAATGTACATACCTTTCCTACAGTACTGTACATAATGATAAATGGTTTATCATATTATGTAAGTTTAATTTGTTTATTTGTTTTACCTAACTCGCGTAAATAATCACTTATTGCTTTTTCATAACTTAATTGACTAGGAAGTGGAGGTTTTTCATTTTGTGGAATATTTCCTAAATAAAGTTTAATAAGTTCCACAGTTTTTGAAGATGATGTCATGATGAATCTTTACTTCTACGAGATTGTCTTTGTGCCAAGGCAGGATTTCCCCATTTAATAACATTTTGATAATTGGAATCATATTGAAGAACTGTATTAGTTTTCAATGGACCAATCTGTTGAGGCCAAGAATCATTCGTAATAATTTTGGGACTTGATCGATAAGCATATGCGAAACCGAATAATTGATTGTTTTGCAATAAAATTAATTATTACTAAAATTAATAAAATTAATTTTATTAACTATGTATTATGATTATTTTTACCGAAAATGTAGTACCAAAATCTGTTTGTAAAAAAATAATTAGTTTATTGTAAGTATTTTTACAATTTTATATATTAGTAAAAGGTTATTTGCCTATTGCAACTACTGCACGAATATCCATATTTTTTATAAAATGGTTGATAAACTTTTAACCGGTTTGCATCAAAAATATTCTACTAAAACCAAAAGCTTCCTATTTATGGTTTTGGTTTGTAACAAACAAATTCATATGCAGCTGTTGTCCGATTAATGGAAAAATCGATAATCACGTGATTAATACTGCGTGATTGGCTGATTGCTCAAATCTTTGTTCCACAAGATTTTAATATTACAATACATTTAATAATAGGTTCTTAAACTTTCTTACCTTATCGGCTTATCGCAACTATATATTTTAAACGAAAGAATATTGAAAAATAGATTCATTTGTTCCGATGCGACAGAAAATAGTAATGGTAGACTTCTTTACTTTTCTCTTCATTAAATTCGTGTGTATTGATTGCAAATCAGTGTTGATATTTAAAATTTAGTATTTATTACTTTATCAGTTACATAGTTTCGCAATACAAATATCAATCTTTCTTATTTTATTTAATTTTAAAAGCAAAGTGTAACTAATTACATCAATACAAACACTGAAAGTAATTTCTCTATTTAACTAGGTACCCCACCGGTGTAATTATCACAATTTTTTTTTCTTAATTGTAATAGTTGAATCGCAAAGTTTCATTTAGTTAAACCTATTAAATTATTATACTTAACAAACATATTAAAATGATTTCTAAATATTGAAATTAAAAGAAACTAAGAATTAAGAAAGTATTGTTTTCGCGCGAAAAATACAGTAGGTGATCAAAAGTATAAGGACACTTTGTTTTACCAAATTATGCAAAAAAATTATGTATTAATGTGATATAAATAATTTATAATCTAAATTTGTAATCATAATAAACAAATTTTTATGCTTTATATTTTTCAGGATTTTTTAGAAATATGAAACTATCTATGCCATAAATTATTTAATTTTATTATGCGGTTCACAAAATTTGAAAATAATGTAACTTAATCAATATCGTTCTAATCAATATGATTTTAGTATCATTTGAATCGTCTTGATGAGACGAATCTAATGAGCTAAACATCGCGAAAATCTGATCATTGAATCAAAATATATTATAGTATAATTAAAATATAATTGTGTGCCAAATATTGATTTTACAATTGTTATTTTATTATCATTCGATGAGGCGGATCTAATAAATCTAAGATCATAAAAATTCAATCACTAGATACTGAAATATTCTTAATAAATCTTAAATTTATATGAATTTTGCAAATTCTGTAAACTCATGTAAAATTTTACTTGATAACCTTACATTGAGCTAATAAACTTATGCAAAATTTTATTATTTACATTATGTTTGCATGTTATATTAAATTTCTTGATAAAATACTTGACAAGTATATTAAAAAAAATGCATAAAAATATATTTCTCTGGTATGTCGGTCAATTACATAAGGCACTTACTGTAACAAATGAAACAAATGAAAATGAAATTTATCAAAAAATTTTTATCTAGTTTAATAAAGTTTAATAAATAAAGACATAATGAATATATTTAATTTAATTTTATTTTAATTTTATTATTATGTATATAAATTTTTTCATTTTGAAAAGTGTCCGTATACTTTTGATCGCCTACTATAATATAACCAGAAGTAACGTAAGCATGTATATTACGACTAAATTACAAATTATTAGTTTAAATCTAAATCAAAAGAAGTATTATATATTCTTCCATTTTGTAAATTTTTTGCTTTAGCAACAAGTTCCATTTTTCCAAAAATTAGCGAAAATTCAACTCTACGACTTTTTCCGAGATAAGCATCTGGTAAGTCTATTCTTAATGTACCAAGTAATTTCATACCAGGTTCGTCACAAAATTTAGTACTTAATTTAGTTGTAATATATATTTGAAATGTCATCTCAGTTTGATTTGGTTTAAGGGGTATATAAGTTTCAGAAAATTCCTGATTAACTTCTACATTTGTACCTCGCGTAACACTAGATCTAAATATCTCAATTTGGGGTTTATCATTCCCTTCAACATTTTTCTTTCGATCTATTGGATCTCCTGATTCCCAATTTCTATGAGTCTTAATTCCATAAGTATATTTCAAAGTACGATCCACTATTGTACTCATTTCGAGCCCATAGTCACAAGCTCCACGAACAATAGCTGCGATAGGTTGCTTTGGTATAATAATTGATGGAACTAATCTTCCGAATTCTTCTTTAACTCTCATTTGTAAATATTTTGATTCACTAAATCCTCCGACAAGGAATATAGCAGAACATTTATCTTTACTAGAATCAAGTTGCCCACGAATTAATCTAATAATCTTTCCAACAACTGGATCAAACATAGATTTTATATCTTCAAAATTTATGTCAATAATCCAATCATTATCTTCCATTTTTTCTTTAACATCTTTCTTACAATACTGTTTTAAAACGGGACAAATTTCTTCAATATCAAATTCAAAAGAATTAAAATCATTTTTATTTCCAGTAAAATGAAATTTCGATTTTTGACAGAATTGTTGTATCATGTATTGCATTTGACCATAATTATTTTCTTTAAGCAGATCTATAGTCGATTGACCAAGTTTACGACTAAGAAATTTAATAAATTCTCTGTCGACATAAGATCCACCACAAAAATCTCCAGTTCGTTCAGTGATTTCACTAAGTTTGTTATCTCTCAATAATTTACGGGTTGTAAGATCTACAGTTCCACCTCCACAATCAACAACCATAAATGACGCTAAAGATTAATACAATATATAATGTCAACAAGAGTATTTTTCTTTCACATTAAATGCAAAAAGAAAGCGCTAACCATTAATTGGGATCGTTTTATTCTGTTCTTCAAGATTTCGCATGCAATAAATTGCAGCAGCTTCAGCTAAATATTATGAGTATAATATTAGATAAAAATGGTGAATACCTTATTTTTAAAAAAAATAGAATTTTATCATTGACTTACGTTCAGTTGTAAATTCAACTTTATTTGACTCTTTACTGTTCGTCAATCCAGCACTATGGAGACATTTTCTCATAGTATCTTTTGCACGATCGTCAAACTCCGCTGGAATGCTTATAACGAGAAGAACATGTTCAAAGAATTTTATCCCTTGCCATCGAGTAGAGATAGTGTCCTTAATCAACTGTTAAAATAAAATTATAAATAACTATTTTGATTTTTTTTAAAAAAAAAATTAATATACATACCCTTCCTACATAATAAATGTTTTATCATACTACAAGTAAGAATCAAAAATTATTAATTACATAATTTGTAAGTTTAATTTGTTTACCTAATTCGCGTAAATAATCACTTATTGCTTTTTCATAATTTAATTGACTAGGAAGTGGAGGTTTTTCATTTTGTGGAATATTTCCTAAATGAAGTTTAAAAAGTTCCACAGTTTTTGAAGATGATGAATCTCTACTTCTACGAGATTGTCTTTGGGCCAAAGCAGGATTTCCCCATTTAATAACGTTTTGACAATTGGAATCATATTGAAGAACTGTATTAGTTTTCAATGGACCAATTTGTTGAGGCCAAGAATCATTTGTAATAATTTCGGGTCTTGATCGATAAGCATATGCGAAACCCTAATAATATTTTTAATTATTATAAAATTAATTATATTAACTCAGATTTTTATGACAATCTTACCGAAAATGTGGTTCCAAAGTCTGATTGTTAAAATTAATGGTTCATTTATTTGTTAGTATCATTATATTTCATATTTCATTATATATAAAAAAAATACTTGTAAAATTTCTTACCTATAGCAACCACTACACGAATATCCATATTTTTTTAAAAAAAAATATTGTGGTTTTGTTATTAGCATCAGCCTTCCTATTTATAGTTCACAAAAGCATCCTGTTTTTCAATTTTTTGATAAACCGTAACACAATCCCGTTGAATTTCACGCCGGTGTGATAAGTAATATTCTTTCCGGAGAATGAATTCATTTGCTCCGATGCGGCCAAAAAAAAAGAAATTCGACGATCAACGTTTGTTTCAATTTTTGGCGTACAGCAGTACAGTTTATTTTACAAAAATAGCAACTATGAAAATGAAATACTTTTTATAAGCAAGTACAATAAATTTATTTATATAGAACAGTTGCATAAATTTAATTGTTTCGGTTCTTCTTTTCTTTTTTTTTTTTTAAAAAAAAAAAAAATTTTTTTTTCCATTTTAGATCCGATTCTAGAAAAAACTTTATATTTTTTTTCTTAAATTATAAGTTGAAACATGGCTTATGACGATACTCGTGTGGTCGTTGGTATAGGTACATAATGATTGATAATTAATACCATATATTATTTTTATACATATATTAAGCAAATCTTTTTTTTTTTAATAATTAATCTTTTTATTTTTATTTTTTCTTTTTTAAAAAAAAATTTATAAAAATGAAAATTATCAAAAAAAAGATTTTGGAACAACATATTCAGTAAGAAGAAATCTTTATAGAATATTTCATTTCCGATTATCATATTATATATAACTCCTAACAATTTGAAAATTTTTTTTATAGGGATTTGCATATGCTAATAGAGCTAATCCTGAAATTATAACAAATGATACATGGCCAGAACAAATTGGTGTATTAAAAACCAATACAGTATTACAATATGATGAAGATTTTCTTCAAGTTGATGCATGGGGAAGTCCAGCATTGGCAAAACGTCAAAGAAAAAAGGATCGTACTAGTAATCCACCTAAACCTATAGAATTATTCAAATTACATTTAGGCGATATACCCGAAGAAAAAAAACCTATTTTACCTCCTAGTTTGAGTTATAAAAAAGCCATCAGTGATTATCTTCGTGAAATGGGTAAGTTAAATTTAACCGGTTTAACCATTTTTAAGAATTTTATTTTTAAGAATTATTTAATAATTAATATTAATATATTATATCTCTTATGTAAACATATAGGCAAGGTAAAGAATTTGAGTTATTTAAAATTTACTTCAAATTCACAACATATTTAATTTCCCTTAAAATAATTACAGCTTATAAAAGAAACAGTTACAACAAGATGGCCGGGTGTTAATTTTATGACACAAGCTAAAATTATTATTACGGTCCCCGCGGAATTTTCAGAGAAATCCAAAAGTATTATGAGAGAATGTATATATAATGCAGGATTAATTAATGACCTTCACACTGATCGTCTACAGTTCACTACCGAACGTAAGTTAAAATAATCTAAATTCGACTAGTTAATTCGACTGGTTTAATTTAATAACCTTTTAAACCGATTTTTTTTTTTAATTTAGCCGAAGCTGCTGCGATTTATTGTATGAGAACTTTATCTGAACATTTCGACAATCCTGTAGGAAGTATGGATTCTTTTCAAAAAAAAAAAAAAAGAAAAAAATTTATTATTTTAGAAAATTATTTAATCACTCTTTTTTTCTTTTTTTTAAATAGCATCGTTCTTAATTGTGGATTGTGGTGGCGGAACTGTAGATTTAACAAGACGTAAAGTAGTTAGCACGAATAAATTAGGAGAAACTACAGAACGTACAGGAGGATTCTGTGGAGGAGCATATGTAGATCAAGAATTTATAAAATTCCTTGCAACAAAAGTAGGAGCAAATGCAATAGAACTATTAAGAAAGAAGCATTATAATCAATTTCAATATATGATACAAGAATTTTGTAAACATGTTAAATTATTATTTAATGGAGAAAAATCAAGTTTTAGGACATATGATTTTGATTTAGAAGATGTATGTCCAGCTATAAAACAATATGTTTCAGATTCACTTAAAGATAAATTAGAAGATATTGATTGGTCTATTGAATTAAATTACAAGGATGTTAAAGAAATGTTTGATCCTGTAGTAAACAAGATTATAACTCTGATAAAAGACCAACTTAATTCTACCAGTGATAAATGTTCTGCAATGTTTTTAGTTGGAGGATTTAGTGAATCAAAATATTTACAAACAAGAGTTAAACAAGAATTTAAAAATAGAGTATCAAATATTTCTGTACCAAAACAACCAATTGCTGCTATTGTACGTGGAGCTGTTGATTACGGTCTCAATACTAAAATAATTAAATCACGTGTATTAAAATATACTTATGGTACAAAAACCTCTCCTCTTTGGCGACCTGGTGATCCGAAAGAACGTAAAGGAAAAGATGGAAGAATTTATAAATTTTATACCTTGGCAGAAAAAGGGAAGCATGTTGATGTCGATGAAGAAGTTTCTCATAGTTTTACTGTTGCACGACCTGGTACGTGCTTGAAAATTTATTTATTTATTTATTTATTTTATTATATTATTTTAATTTTAATGAACTATTTTTCACATTATCAGAACAAAGAAGCATGGATATGGATATTTATGTATCGAGAGATAAATCTGTAAAATATTGTGATGAACCAGGTGTTGAATTACTCGGTAATTTCAGTGTTTACATGCCAGGTAAACTAATAATTAAATTATTTATGAAATTTTTAAAGTTTTTTAATTTTAATTTTATTTAATTTAATATTTTTTTTTTTTTTGGTTTTAGATATTCATCTTGGTATAAACCGATCAGTGTTATATACTCTTCGATTCGGTGAAATGGAGATTAGAGCTACGGCAAAGAACAAACAAAATAACGAAGAATATCATACTACTTTTAAATTAGAATTTGATTAAATTAATTATATTATATATATATCATGTTTCATCTTTTATTATAATCATAATAACTTTTATATATATATAAATATCATAATAGATTTAATAAACCATTAATTAATTTAAAGATTAACATATGTAAATGTATGTTCCTTCTAAGCGATGTTACCTAAAATTGAGCATGTAATACATGCAAATAATAAATCCGTTTCATGTAATACATTATTCTTTGTAATTTCGCTATATATAGGAATATCCACTATTGTTGTGCAGCATGTTAATTAATACAATTAAGTTAGCATATAATTACCAAGAACTACCCAAGAGTTAAGACAATTCGTGCGTATGGAAGATATACATTTCTTTTACCGGAAGATGCCGATTTCGGATATCTCTTTTTTGTTACTACTATATCTCTTTGTTTAAAATATTGATTTTAGATATAATCGAAACCCTGATGGGTTACATTGCAGCTCATATAATCTTTGGTCTTTGAAGGTCTTGCATATCATAAACAATACAATGTACTTTAATGTAAACTATACTTTGAATTAAAGTTTTTTAATTGCTTTCTTGCAGATTAATTGTTGTGATGAAAGAAATTCAACATGTAGTGTGATAAATGATAGTCCCAATCAAATAAAGGAATTTGAGAATTAAAATGTAACATGTGACATTATCCCAAAAAAAAAAAAAATTTTTTAGAAAATTGATCATATGTCGGAGTTTTTTTGGAATGAAAATAAGATTTATCGGAGTTTTTCACAGAAAATTTTTATGGGTAATTTTAAATACGCGTGTAGGGGAAGGATATTAAATTAGCCTGCTTATGACATGACGGTAATGAGTATCTAGTTTGTATGTATGGTAGTGGTCAATTGTCAACTATACGATACAAGTAATCAACTTTTAGCACCATATCATACAATGTATTTAACCGTACGGAGCCATTTGAGGTAATTAGATTATATTTTACATAAGCACAATAATGTACATCTTAGAAAATAATATATAAATTAATTATTATTTGTTAAATAAACAATATAAATTTATTATATTTAATTATTATTTTAAACCAATGAATAAATAAGTAATTTTTTTTTAAAAAAAAAAAGAAATGTAATGACAAAAATGGGACAAAGAGAAACATTTGTTTTTTTTTATATTATGCGACGATAGCTAATATTCTTTAATTCTAATTTACATAATAAATTTGATAAATCAAGTTTACATTGTGTAAATGAATGAATGGCATCAGATATTTTTAACAGGTTTAAACCATTTTCGCTGTACCAATTAAAATATATAATGAATATTTATATAAAATTACAATATTATTATTATTAATTTATTGCTAAATTTTTATACAAATCCTCTTCTATCTTTAAAATTAATTTATACTACCAATAATTTCAAAGATACCACCAGTAAAAATGATAAGAAAAATTTTAGTGTCAAATTTTTTTTCTTTTCGTTATTATATAGCAAAAGGGCATGAAATAGACCTATTTATGGTGATAATGAAGAAAGAGTAGGCACAACTAATCTATGAAATAGTCGATTAATTAATATAGATGAAAAAGGAGTAACGACATCAACGTACTCTCATGTGATACAAAATCGAATTTACATAAATTGAAACGTAATCTTATTTACAAATAAATAAATATTTGATTTATAGCGAAGACAGAATACTGCGCCACGCAATAACTATGATTGAACCTCGTCTTTATATAATTTATGTAAGAATAACAAATACTGTAATGACTACATATATATATAGACCAGTTCAAAAATAGTTTAAAAATGTTTATGCACCATTATTTTTGTTAAATCTAGTAGTGTAAAATGGAGGAGGATAAACCGTTGAAGGGAGAGATTCCTGATCTTTAATGAAAGTATCATTTGGAGTATTACCTTGTGATTGTTGAAAATGTGGATTTTGTTGAAAATATGGATTTTGTTGAAAGTATGGATTGTGTTGAAAATGTGGATTTTGTTGAAATTGTTGCTGTTGAAATTGTTGAAATTGTTGAAAATAATACTGTTGATAGCTACTACTATCTGGAGAGAGATTATTGGGGATGAATTGATTCGAATAAGGGCGGGTTTGTGGTTGTGGTGGTGTGATGTCTCTCGTTGCAGTTGGAATAGAAACTTTTGGAGGAACTTTTGGAGGTAAAAGTGGAGGTACTGCTTTGTTATTATGTTCCTTTTTATCCGTAACAATAGGTTTTTTTTGATCAGTAAAAATAGGTTTCTTTTGATCCGTAACAATAGGTTTCTTTTGATCCGTAACAATAGGTTTCTTTTGATCCGTAACAATAGGCTTCTTTTGATCAGTAACAATAGGTTTCTTTTCAGTAGGTTGAATAGGTAACGGTTTCACCACATTTACAGGTTGAGGTGGAGGATCAGGAAAAAGTGCATCATAAGATGGAGGAGGTTCACTAGTATCATTAATATCAAGACTTTCGAAGTCTTCTATTGGAAACTTATTTGGTATTATTTCTGGATATAATGATGATTGGTTCTCTGCTTGTAATTGATCTTCTACATGAGGAGGAGGAGGTGTTGGTGTTCTTTGATTTTCTACACGAGGAGGTGGAGGCGGTGTTGCAATTCTTTGATTTTCTACACGGGGAGGTGGAGGTGGTGTTGCAATTCTCTTATTTTCTACACGGGGAGGGGGAGGTGGAGGTGGTGTTGCAATTCTCTGATTTTCTACAGGGGGAGATGAAGGTGGTGTTGCAATTCTCTTATTTTCTACACGGGGAGGTGGAGGTGGTGTTGCAATTCTCTTATTTTCTGATACATGAGAAGGTGATGGTCTATTTAATTGTTCTTTTTGTTTATTAATAGTATTATCAGGTATGTTTCCTGTAGATTTATCAGGAACATCTCTCATTGAATGTTCAATTTCACTTTGTTTTCTAAAATATTCCAAAGAATCATCGTATTCTTTTTGTTTACTATTATCAGGTTTACTCTTATTTTTACCAATAAAAGTAAAAAAAGAATTACCATTCTTAAAAACAACATTTTTATCATCATCAACATTAGATTTTTTCTTTTTTAGTGAATTTTTATTAGTTAATTCTGGAATGGATTCTGCTGGCAAATTTCTAACAGGACCATTATTTGCTACTTGATTTTCATTATCTTTTCCCTTCTTTCTAAATTCTTTTTTACCCCCTTCCAAACTAAAAAATAAAAAAGAAAAAAAAATAAAAAGAATTATTAAAATTATTAGAATTAGAGGTATAGAGGCATAGAGACATAATAAAAAAAAAAAAAAAAAAAAAAAAAAAAAAAAAAAAAAAAAAAAAAAAAAATAAAAAAAAAAAAAGGAAAAAAAAAAAAGAAAAAAAAAAAAAAAAAAAAAAAAAAAAAAAAATTAACGATGATAATACGATAATATAAAAAATTTACCCATATTTATCAAAAAGTTTTCCACATTTTCTTGAACAAAAATCTCCTACTGTAGGTAATTCATCTTCATCCACTATAAGTTCTTCACAAATTTGGCAATAATAAATCGTTGCCATATGTTAAAAAAAT